>VZTJ01001072.1:1324150-1419319 GCA_013397795.1 Orthonyx spaldingii
ATATATATATATATATATATAAAAATATAGTAAATCAGATTGAAATATAAATTCTGTTCCCAGTGAATTTCGTGTTTAACAAAGGCTATTTCCCTTGAACAAAGTGGCATTTAAGAACATTAAGTGCTTGAATGGTAGAGTACGTATTTTTAGTACTTACCATGAGTATAGTATTATTTGAAATAGAATAGTAGGGGCAGGGGGTTGAATTGGCAAAGAAGCATTGTGCCCTTTCTTGTATGATCTTGCAGTTGCAAATATCACTTCAGGGGACTCTTGATTTGCATAATGCCTACTATGAAGGGAAAGCAAGAGAGCTTACTGATGGGGAAAAAAGGATTAAGTGGTGCGTCTCAGTCAAAATCTATTAGTGTTTTTTCTCCCTTTATATCATTGGCTCGAGTCAAATTGAGCAGTCAAGCATGCCTGGAGGTGTGGCTGTCCTGGGATGATTGTGCCCAGAGAGGGATGTGCCTCTCCTGGCGCTGTCCCCGCCCCATGGCAGCAGGGGCCCAGTGGGTTGCTCTGAGTCACAGATACCGCACTCGCACAGATAAAGTATTTAAGAGCAGGGGAGGCTGCCAATCCAGATTTGAGTGTTACCTTGCTTCTGCTCCCTCTGGGATACTAAGCAGCTGCTCACAGCAGTCCCTCGATGGGATCTGAGTCCCCGCTCCATCTGCTTTTCGTGCAAACCCTTGCTGCCTCACAGGGCTGTTGCTGCTCCCTGTAGGGTGGGAATCCTCACTGCTCCCTTTCCCCCACCATTTTTAAGAGTCTGGCTTTTGGGATGACTTTTTTGGTTTTAAGCCACATTAAAACCCACTGTGGGTATGTGCTTCATATTAATCCTGTCATGTATTTCTTTGTTGACTGAGCCTTCTCTGCTCCCTCTTTACAACCAGGCCTATCTTCTCTACAGCCAGGTTAGGGATATGGTCCATGCTCTGCCTTCTCACAGGCTAGGCTAGTCATCATGGATGCTCACATGAGCCTTTCTTTGGAGTTGTATTACTGCAGGTGTGATAATCTGTTTGTAGGCAGACAAGTTTTGGTTTGTTTTTAATTAGATCAATGAGTGTTGCTGGAAAATCTGGCAGGTTTTTGAACATGTGAGCTACAGTTCCAGAACTGAAGACAGACAGATGTGTTCTAAAGCTTATCTGATTTTTCCAGCTACACCAATTGATCTAATGACTGATATTACCTTTTTCTTGCAATTTTCTCCTTTCCTAATTTCTCTGAGGTTGACATGTACATTCCTGCACCCAACCAGCTGTTCTGGAAGAATAATTAACTGAACAACTGCAGGAATGGGCATAACAAAATTGCAGTGGACTGGCTGCTGCTTACTTACATGACTTCCCTCTACTGGTCACTAGAGGAATATTTCAAATATACCCTTGCCTTATTTGCTAGAAGTTAATGGTTCACCCTTGGTCCAGGTGCTTGGGGTGATTCTCTCCTCTTTGTCTCCTCGAAGCTCTGGGTAGAAGGGTTATGTGTATTAGCTGAACCAGGAAATCCTCAGTGCTGCCAAGATGTGTAGGGGGAATTAGTTACATGTTTGCAGAAGACTTTAAACGGAGCCATGAAAGAGGCAGGGAGCTAAAGTAAAGGGAGAGGGTAATATCAGAGAAACAATAAATACCAGAAAACATATAACCTTTGTGCTACACTTGGAAAGGAGCTGCCTTGCTATTCTTCTTGAACAGTTGCACTTGCAAATAATGGATTCTTAAGTCGAGTTATAAAGAAATTGAACTACATGCATACAAAATAAAGATAGCTGTGTCAGTATTCAGGACTAGAGCTCAGTTTTCAGAGTGTTTGGCAGCTCTGGGTGGGGACAGATGAAATACCTGAGGGTTTTTTTTTTCCCAGACCATGACTGCCCAGTCCTGAAGAGGCATTGAGAGCTTAGGGCTGCTCAGGATGTGCTGGCTGCTGCCACTTGGGCATGGGCTTTACAGGCTGGGACAACACTGCAGCCACAGCCACTTTCCCTGGTGCATCATTTATATATGCACGAGAGGTTTGGTGTAGGGAAAGCAGGAGTAACTCTGCCTGCACTCCCATACAGCTGGAGGAATCCTCATTAAGTCAGCTCTAATATCGTCCTGAGATTTGGCACAAAGCATGTGAATAAAGGAAAGAACCGCAAATCTGTGGATGAAGGAATCTAGATGGACTGTATCCCAGAGTCTCTGAGAACCAGCTAATGAACAACTCCAATTACCTTTATAAATATCATGGACCTTGGGCAAACCCCCAGTGCCATGAATTGCAAAGGTAATACAAAAGTGTTAGTGAGAAAGCAGGCCAATTTCCGCCCTGCTAATTGAGTCACTGTTAAGCTACAGAAGTCCAATGCACTAAAGTCACACAAGTAGCTCCAATAAGTCTGTGTGGGAAACGTCAGTTGGATTTGGGAATAAGACAAAACATCTGTGAGCATATGGGCCCACAATCACTAGAGAACGCCTGGACCTTCCTCATTCAACCAAGCACATCAATGGGGTGTTAAATCCCGCTCCGTCTGTAAAATTTGGCACTCCGGGCCATAGCAGAGAGTGAAACCAGGAGAAACAAATGGGATTGACTTGACTGTGCTCTCAGTTACAGCAATGGAAACTTATTGAAACAAATCTATGTCAGTATTAATATGGAGGAAGATCTGAATTAATATTTGAGAGGCAACATAGCACATACCCTGATGAAATGAAAGGTGGTTCGGCTGAGATGACAGCTGAGCCAAGATCTAATGCTAAGCAGGGAGAAATCAAACATAATCACTTTCTGCACAGAGTTTGAGCTGCAGATTCTTAGCTGGTTAAAAATGTAGCTTCACTTGTCTATACATCTGAAGAAAAGAGGGTGGTATTGGTGTTTTAAATAATCTTGTGATGTGTAAATAGAAATTGGCATGGACAGGAAGGTTGCTGTAGAGACTGAAACCTGGCTAATGGACTGTGAACATCGGGCAATTGTTAATGGGAACAAACAGGGCTATGGGGAGGAGTTGTTTGGGGCACTGCAAGCAGTAATGCAAGGTTTGGCTTTATTTAATATCTTCATTAACGAGCTTGGAGAGAGTGCAGTCAGTGTGTTAATTAAATGAGCAGAAGATATTAAACTGGGAGGTGTGTCAAAAAAACAGCCACTGGTATAGAAATAATGGAAAATGACCTGAGGAGGTTGTAAATGTAGAGAGGAAATAACAAGGTGAGATGCAACATGGGGAGAAAACAAAGCAATCTTGAAGAAAATAATCAAAAAGCAGCTATATAGAGGGTGGGAGAATTTGGAAAGCAGTAAGACTGTAAGAGACTGAATGGAGTTAGCAGATGGCAAATTGGGCCCAGTTTTACTTTTATTTTTATTTTTACTACTTCTTTTTTAACCACTGCAGTTACACCTTTGCAATTCTCAGTCTAAATGTAGCACTGTGGGTTGGCACCGGGCTGCATGACTCGTGTTGGTAATTCACCAGAACAAGCAGCTCTGAGGCCATCCAAAACCTGCAGGCTGCTTGCTCCTGTATGACTGCAGCGAGGCAGTGGGAGCTGCCTCCCCCAGACAGCCCCAGGCTAGTTACCATCAGCTGAAGCCCAGCAGAGCCCAGTGCTCTAAACCATCATCTGCACCCGGTGTGACTGTTAATGTCAGTTTAAAGGGCCATGGTTATGCCTCTGGTGAATTTGTCTGAGCACTGGAGCGTGTGCAGGATGACGTGCTGTAGCTGAGGTGCTGAGGCTCTCTAGTAACACTGCTGTGTATGTGGGGCACCCAGGAAGGGCATTCACCACGGCAAGGAGTGCAGTGAGGGGATGGTTTACACCTTCCCACACAGCTGAGATCATGTCTGCTGTATCCTGTGCACCAGCTATATTGGGAAGCAGTTGGGGCAACCCTGAATTCCTCTTTTGTGTCTGGACACCACGTCATGGGTGTTGCCACCACCAAATCACAGGCAAGTCAGGGCTAAATAGCAAGCTTTAGGCTAGACACCTGCACTTGCCAGTGGGAAGATTTCCATGACCTCCTCACACTTCAGTTTCCAGTTCAGAAAAATACTTGAGTTTGCCTTACTATTACATGCAATTTGTTTTGCCATCTTACTCATGTGGTTAAAGTCAGAGATGTGCCAAAGCATCCTTCTGACAATGGTCCTTTATGTTGCCAGCTCTGAAGGGTTTTATAAGTTTAAAATGGCAGTAATATAACTTCACTCCCTCCTAAGTGCAAGGATAAAATAGCTATTTTCAAACAGCTATAGATAACTTCAGCTATTCATTTTCTTATAATTGAACGTTAGTCCTATTGTCAACCTGAGCACATCTACAGATGCTGCCATCATTTGGGGGTTGTTTAATTTATTTACCAATAACAGTGAACAAAGAATCTCCAATCTAAAAATATGGTAAGCTTCCATCCAAAAAGAACATGCAATCATAAGTTTAGTGTCCCAGTGGGATTTTTTTGTATCTCTTTTTGAGATGAATAACGTTCTTATACAGAAAATGGGTTCTTCATCTGTGCATCTACACTTCACTGTAAATCCTGCAAACAGCCTTATTGAATTCATCAGGAAAAAACTCAGTGCATAAACCCTGGCCACTGCTACCTTTGCCTTCTTGTAGGCAGAGCTTGAGAGGATTTATTAAAAGCATCAGGTGAGATAGTTTGCTTGGCACAAGACACTAAGCAAATTTTAAAGAAAAATCAGAAAGAGGAATCATTCAAGTCTTAAAAATCACACCTGGCTTGGAGTAAATACATGGATCTCACAAGGTCTTTCTGGCAACTTTCCATCTTTCCAGGGTTATTTGTAATTCTTAGCTCAAGAGGCACAGCAGTGTTGTGGCATCCAGTTGATCAGAAGAAAGGGAGCGTGTGGGTGGGCCAGACGTCATGTATTTTCCTGGTCTCAGTTATTGCCAAAAGAGGTTATTTTAGTTGTGTGGTTTATTTTGTTGAAATGTAATTATTATGCTAATTATTCCCAAATTTACTGGTTAATTATAATTCTGAGATCTCTGCCCTGGTACTTCCAGAGATGTACAAGCTTTGGGAAATGTTTCATAATATTAATGTATTTCCACAACCCTGAGTCATTTGGCTAATGTTCCTACAATGCAAAAAGTAACATCCTTTAACAAGAATGCACGGCTAGCTCCATGAAACAGCTGATCTGCATCAAAAAGGCATTTTGCTCGATCTGATTTCACTGCAAGAAGCAAACAGCTTAAAAGGAGCACAAAAGAACCTGAATGTTGGATCTTGGTTTCATTACATCATTGCACAATTCCCTTATCCCTCTGTTTTCCTGGGGAATGAGGGGGCGTAATGGCCATCCCACTGTTGCTACAGGAGGTCTGTTGGATGCTGTGAGAAGGAAAGTTGGAAAGGCTGCCTCAATTCTTTGAGGGATAATTGTGTGACTGAGTTCAGCAGGAGTGTTGTCCTTGATTTCTGCAGCGGAAGGATGAGGGATGCACATGGGCTTCATTTGGATTTACTAAGAGGAGTGGGTTGGCTACAAAGTTGCTGCCTGCTCCCTGGACCCTGATTTTAGACCTTCTCCTGTGTCCACAGTGGATGACCAGGGTTAGCAGTGGCTGGAGTTGTTACCCCTGGTTCCTTCATGCCTGCACTCACCCTGTGGTGAAGGAAAGGGGAAGTTCTTCTCTGTAGTACACTGGGATATTCAATATTACAAACAAAACTTCCAAGGTGGAAACTTAAACCTGTACAGCTCTGGCACAGACAGCACATCTCTGAGGCATCACAGCCATTGGAAAAGTGTGCACTGCATTCTTCCGCCTCTTCAGAGGCTGAAGTGGTGATACCCATAAATACTCAAAAGAAATGGTTTGAAGCTGCCCAGGAAAAGTCACCCAACTTTTTCTTTCTTTTTTACCTTTTTAAAGAGGAAAGCATCATGGGTGGGAAGTGGAAGAAGTGAAATGGTACCTGTTCACAGGGAAATGGTGGAGAAACTGTGAGGTTGGGGGAAATTGTCCTTGCTCACTGACTTCACTGGGATTGTGGTGCTGCATAGCTGGTGAAGATTAACCTACAAAACTCCTGGGAAACTTGCTGACTCTTCCTCCACAAGCCCCAAAATAGAAAGGCAGATCTGGAGCTCAGAGAGAATGCTGAGCTCTGAAAAGCTGAGTGCTTTCTACATGAGCAGATTAAGGAAATCTTGCCATCATATGTTACCCTGTGGGAACTACATTATGGCCCTAAATTTGGTGTTAGTTGTACGTGTATCAGATGCTTTTATAAGTATAATTTTCACCTTAGCTTCTCAAAAATATATAGGGTTCCTTTTAACTGGGAGTGGGGAGATGTTCCTCCACTTTTTAAATCAAGTTTTGAAATTGTCATGACTGTATATTGAAAATTGAAGCATTTGATCTGTTTATATGTGTAAGAAATGTTTACACAGCTTATACTTGCAGCTGTAGGATGGGAGTTGGGAGTAGTACTGGAAGTCCCACACTGCTACGTGTAAAGATGTTTTGATACATCTGGGAGAATGTAAGCAAGTAGGTCAGTGGATAATGACTTAATGATTTGAAGCAGAGGCAGAATTTGGGGAAGTAGTGGCAAGGCCTTGCTGGAGAAAAAGGAACAAATGGAAAACCTGAATGACTTAAGCTAAAAATATCAGTGGAGAAAGCTGAACAAAGTTAAATGTATGCATATGGTACAACAGAGTCATGTTTGACACACCCAGCACGTGGCTGTAACTGGGAGAAGCAGCCTGTGAGTGCACGTCAGGGCCCTGCTCTGCTGTGAGCACAGGGACAGAGCCTTACAGAAGGCAGAGATCTGTAACCCTTCCCCTCAGACTCCTCCACTTCTAACTGCAAACACACTAGCACAAGTGATCAAATTGTTCATGTAATTCCATAAATATTGAAATACTCAGGATTCTGTTGTGCTGGCATGGACATGCAATTCACCGACAATGAGATTGGACCTCTCAGTTGACAGATGACATATAGTGGAGCAAGCTACCACTCTTACATTCTGTTAAAGCCATAACCATCTTGGTCCATCTGAAAACATCCCTGCTCAACAAAGCAGAGTTCCTGGGTCAGAGATTTTTAAAATTATATTAGTCATATGCCAATGCAGCCAAGTAAAGTGTCATTTAAAGAAACCAGTTGAAGTTGGGCCTGCTTTCAAGTGATCCACTTGGCTGGGTTAGAGCATCCTGGTGGCTTTCCTTCTGCTAACAGGCCCTTGAATTGAGGTTAGTAGTGAACAGACCAAAAGAAACAAATTATATCAACTATGCCAGGGTGGCATGGCTCATACTGTAAGGGAGGAAGCAGGTAAAAGAACTAATTGTTAGTTGAATGGAGTACTTTTCCTAAGCACATTCCACAGGTTTTTATATTAGCTCAGTCTGGCCTCACTTTTTATGGTGAATATTATGTTTGCACAAATACCAGAAGCTTCTTTCTTCTCTAGGGAGTCTATGACCCAAATGAGAACCTGAAATGCATTTTCCTCAGTGTTTGGAATACATCATGTGTATGGCACAGAGATTTAGCAACAAGTAATTTGCAGCAGTAGGCATTGATCAGGCTTTTGGTTCTTTCTGCTTACTGAACAGACAGTCCTAAAAGGTTGTAGTTGCTGGCAAGGGCAGTCAGTAGTGTTTGATATGGGAGGGAGCAGACAGTAAGAGGAAGATACAGGTTGAGTGTCAGGAAAGGTGTCACCAGTAGGGTCTGGAGGTGTTTAGATGAGAGACACGCTGGAGGATGCTGGATAGTGGTGCCAGAGGGCTTGGGTTGCAAAGGTGAGTCTCTTTTCATTCCCTGAAACCTCTGGTGAGGACAGCCTGAACTCTAGTGCTGGCTGGGCTGCATCAGTCAGCTTAGCTGCTGCAGCCACTGACAAGTCCCTGCAAAAGCACCACAGGACTGTCCCTTCTAAGAGGACTTGCTGGGCGTTGTCTTGAGGAAGCACTTCTCGGCCCTGGTAGTACTGGGGACCTGGCTCAGGGGGGGTTGAAGGGAAGAGGCACAGGCAGGAGCTGGGCTGGCAGCCAGGGTCTGGTCTGCGTTGGTTTTTGTGACAGGCTGTAGTTGTGCATTGGTGACAACTCTTGCCTTTCCTGTTGGGACTGATCAGTACTGCTGGGGGCATCCATGGGTGCAGCAGGTGGTTCCCATCCCACAGGAACTCCAGTGAGTTCAGGCTGTCAGGAGGCTCTGACCTTGATGGCATCAGCCATGCAGTGTTGGGGAAATGCCTTCCAAAAGGAAAGCTGTTGGCCATCTCTGTAATTCGCTGTGAAGAGCTGCAGGACAAGAGCAGGGATTAAAACTCTGAGTAAAGCAGCACAGGAATCGACCCAGATTTAACTGCAACCTCTTCTCCTGCAGTGAAGGCATGAGTGTGTCTGTGTACATCTCTAAATTTCACTGCTGCCTGATTTCCCTTCTGCAAAATATCAACCAATTTCTAGTGCCAAGGAACCTAATCATCTGTTTATTAAAATGAGACAGACAATAAGTTTGTGTGGGGAAGTGTTAAGGCACTGCACATTGATCATGCTGATTTAGGACAGTACTGCCATCGCAGCATTTCCAGAGACAAATTCTTTGCCGCTAATTGCATTATAAATTCCACTAAACCATTTTCATTAGGTATTTCCCTGAGATATAAGTGCTCCATCAAAAAAAAAAAAACAAAAAGAGCAAATGACCAGTTGTGGGGTTTTTCCTAAGTAAGTATTATATGAACACAAGAAGAAAGAGAGGGGAAAAAATGCAAATCATGTTAATTAATCTGTTGTAATGGGCTAGTTTTAAATACTGTGGAACATGTTGAAACTCATACTGATTTCCCATCTGAAAGCCGAAGAAGTTGAGTCCTGAGGTCTTTGTCCTCAGATCAAGATGGTCCTGAGCTATTTCAGGTCAGGATTTTCATCTCACTGAACTTCACAGGTGGCAATCCTGGCATGTAATGAATCTTAACTGACTCAAACAAGGTGTGGATGCTGGACCAAGCTCAAGGGAGCCCAGAGAAACTGTAGCAGTGGGACTTAGCCTCTTCCTCTTCCTTCATGCTGTGGCCATGGAGTTGCGGTGCCTGCAGTGGGTATCCTGAACTAGGAACATCCGTAGGAAACAGCAGCCATCATGTACAGCCAGCGTGAACACCTGTGGGGCTCACCAGAGAGCAGCTCCCCCAAATATTCACTGGTAGTACTTAGCAAAGTGCCTTTTTACAGGGAGTCTCAAACTTTGTTTTTCTCAAGCTGGGTCAGAAGACACAGAAGCACAGAGCAGTTAATTGGATTTCCCAAGGAAGCATAGCAAGCACTGGAGGACAGAGACTGTGTTACTTGTTTCCCAGACTCCAGCACAAAGCAGCAGACTGTTGGTCACACTACTTTAATATTTCTTTGGGTGACTGGGAGCAAAGCATGACGTTTCCTTTTTTACTTCCATGTTGAAGGCACAAATTCTCATTTTGTGAAAATATTTGTCACTTAGAGCATGCCTTTACAAATTCTGTCCTTGGTTCCTACAAGTGTGCTGTGGGATCATTTTAGAGAGTCCAGGCAGGGGGAGATCACAGTCAGACCAGGAGGGGGCTGGGTCTCCTCCAATTTTCATGTATGAGATGTTTCAGGCAGTGCTCATTTCTGAAAAGCTTATTTGGTGGTTCAGCAATTGGGAAATTTTTTGCCAGGGTAACTTTGTCACAGGAAAGCTTTTCCTCCTAACGTCTTGTATGAAATTGGGAGTCGTAAGCTCCCAGGGTAGCTGTAGCTGTCAGTCTGCTGATTAGAAGAAAACATTTTCTTTTCTTCCTCCTCCTCTCCCCCTCCCCATGCAGTAAAATGATTTGATTACAAAGAAATAGGGAGATAAATGTACTGCCTGTGGTCTTGTCTTTGAAGCCAGGGGTAGCTGATCCTTTCGGAGGTCACAGCTGGGATGTGGATAAACCCTGACTGTGCAGTGGGCACATGCACAGGGTGAGACCCTGCTCCCCATCTGTAGGGAACCCACTGCTGTCAGGTCACCCCGCTGCTGCTGGGGCTGGGGGGGACAGAGCCTTCCCCAGAAATATCCATCTGCACCTGCCCTCAGGCAGAACAGAGACTTCTCACCTGCTGACAGAGCCACTTTGCCTGAAGTTCAGTGGGTTGAGTAAAGCTAAAGGAGCTGTGTAGGTCATGGACTCGAGCATTAGTTAATTAGTTCTCATCTTGCCCCGAGCTGGGTCAGGTATGAGGTGTTTGTCTCAAGGGGGAACTAAGCTAAAGTGGTTCATCGCTAAAGGAGCATCAGATCACGGCAGAACAACCATTAGGGCCCAGAACAACCATTAGGGCCCAGGACTAGCTGGCTCATTAGATCTCCCCATCTCTGCTCCTGACAGGAGAGATGCTCATACTCTCTTTAAATGTGCTGTTAATTAAATGTTCCCTGAAGATAAGGATGCTGTAGCAGCACGCCTAGTGTTGACTCCCAGATCAAAGGAGTGAGTTCCCTGCACAACAGCCGTTAAAGGTGCACTTTGGAGTGACATAGACCAGTGATAGGCATAAGACATTTAAGCTGAAAAAACTGTGATAAAAGTATCTCAGACAAATTCACAGAAATCAGATGACTGTGAGGTAGGAGAAAGTTCCATAGAATTATTGCACACACACACAGAGAAAATGTGGCTTTATCCTTGTACATAGGTAACAGCTGGCATAGCAATGGGCTTTAATCTGGGGAGAGGGGGACATCTACTTGTTGGTGGGAAGAGGGGAGGGAGAAAAAAAACATTTCTATATTTTTGTGGTAAAATGGTCATTTGTCATTCTCATTTTTTATGTCATTGTTTCCGACAATTGTTACGTGGTTGTTAAATTTTTTAAAGTAATTTTAGATTTTCCAAAAGTGACCATGATTTGTTACTTATACTGTAGCTTACAGAAGTGACACACTTAATATCGGGGGGTCCAAACCTGGATATCTACCAATGGAGATGGAGATCAGGTAAATGCACACCTGCTCTTCCAAAGAGGAAAAGCTGCCATTTGGCACCTGGTTTGAGAGGGAGCCACAGGCTGTACCATGAGCATTTTGGAGGAGGTTAGAACTGAGCGCTGCCATTAATCACCAACCTTCGTGTAGGCCCAGCATGGCTTTGTGTGACAATGGTGTTCAGACAACACGCCATCCACCAGGAGCCTTCGTGTCCCTGGGAAGGCTCTGGGTCCATCCCTAGCAGTAGCTGAGCTCAGGGACGCTGAGGGAGACCCAGCAGGAGCTGTGGTCCCCCAGAGCAGCCCCGTGGCGAGCGCGAGGTGCCGTCCTGCTCTCCCAGCCGGAGGGAAGGTGGTGGTGGCCACAGCAGAGTCCGTGCTGGAGAAGGCAGGTGAGAGGGAGGTGTCTGCAGGTAGAAAAGAGTGCTTGTGTGGCACTGTTGCCACGCCTGTCATCTCCTCTTCTCTTTTACAGACACTTAACAAGAACAACTTGATACCAGATGACAGGACCAACTTCTACCCGCTGCAGCAAACCAATGTGTACACAACAACCTATTATCCCAGTACACTGAACAAATATGATTACAGGCCCGAGGCCTCCCCTGGAAGGACCTTTACCAACAGCTGATGATGGACAGATCCTATGGGACTGGATAACTTCCTATATGATTTTTTTTTTAATTGATTTTATGGACCAAATACCGGCCCAGCCTCTAGATGTAAATATTGTACAGTAGGGTCTTTTTTTTTTCTTTGGTTAATTGTGTTTCTTGTAAACAGCACATCTCCTTACAAGGACAAGAATGCATATGGACCGTTCTGCAGAGCTTTTGTGGATATTTGGCTGGAGATGGCTCTTCTACTGCAACTGTTTATGGCCGGAAGGTCAGCGTGCTGTCCAAGGCTGAGGTTGTCAAAGAAGGGGCTGTGTGCTGGGCTTGGTGGCCTCTGAGCAGCCACACACAACACATGGGAGCACTCCAAGCAAGGCAAAGGTGGCCTCCTGGAGCAGGGCTGGCTGCATCCTTCCTGAGCCAGGACAGCAATGGTGCGCTGGATGACACACAGCTCATGGAACAGGCCGAACAGGACTCCATCATGCCAACAACTTCAAGAACATTTTCTTTTTCCTTCTTTTTTTTTTTTTTAATTTTTTAAATTTTTTTTTATGTTTCTGGGGAAAAAAAAAGTAGTAACTTTCTAGGGCAGTGTTCCCTGTATCGTCAACAGAATCTTTTCATATTACAGGAAATACTCTCTGCAGCCTTCTTTGGTAATACGCAGTTCAGCTGACGAGAAACAACACACAAACGAGTGCATTATCCAAAGAAGCTTTCCAGAATGTTTCCAGTCTTAATTAAAAGAAAATTATACAGGCAGTGAGACACTGAGAAAAGTAAATGTTGGAATAACATTGGAGACATGAACTTGGAGTGCCTAACAAACAAAGATGTTTATATCACTGGAAAAAGAGATGTGATGATTGCCGCACAAGAGCCATGGGCTTTTTTCCTTTCTTCCTTTTTCTTTTTCTCTGAGACGGTGTTAACTCTTTTTTTTCTAGCTTTGATCCTGATTGTGTCTGCCAGGAGAGGCAACTTTAGAGGCCATGCTCTTCTTGTGGGAAATCACCATGCTTTGGGCTAATATTTCTTCTTGTTTTATTATTGGGTTTTAGTTCATATACTTTCAAAAAGTGAATAATTCTGACTTTGCAGAGGGAAGGTATTTTTTTAAGGAATGTTTCCATAGTCTAACATGACCCAGAAAGTCTGCTGCACATTCTTATAGCGTCTTCCAGTCAGTACTCTATGAAATAGTAACACAGCTGAGTAATGTGCATTGTTTGCCAATATTTCTTTAATTTTTCTGAGAAAAAACAACCCAACAAACAAATGCTGCTGCAGCTATTGAAGTAAATTGGAGCAGTAGCATTATTAAACGTATATCCAGCCTTGAAATGTAATTTTGTGTATGTGTGTGACTGTGTCTATAAGAACTGTATTAGTCTGATGCAGAAGCCATGTTGTCTACAACCAGATGTTTGTCTGATATAATTGTTTGGCAAAAAGGAAACTTATTGCTGGTGCTTAATGTACAACTACATCCAGTGTGTTAGCAACGTGAACAAGTCCACCGCTGTTATCATTCAGTGTTTCTAAATATTTATGATGAACTCCTGATGCTAAGTATTTTAGAATGTCGCAATACTGAGCATGAGATAAAAGTACACCCTGAAATACGCATGAGCTCCACGTGGTCCTGAGCTTGGCTTTGTCGTCTGCATCTTCCCCGAGCAGCGCTGTGCCCGTGCCCGGCCTGTTCCCACAGCCCTGTCTGTCCGCGCTTGGTTTCAGATTTTGCTGTGAGCCCACATCGGTTGTTTCTCAGTGCTGTTCCCTTGCAGTTGCTTGTTTGGAAGCCCAGCTTGGGCCGTGTACTCAGCTCTTTCACGTAGGCAGCTGGTAGGAAATGAAGAAAGACTGTGTTGCTCGTGACAAGTATATTGCTTTTCCTGCGAGGAAGAGCCAATGTGGCTCTGCAAGCCTGTATGTTATGGTGGTTTGACCAGAGGGCAAGTATAAAATAGCCTCCCATTTTTAAATTACTTTGTTTGACTTCAGTTTGCAGTGATTGAAGGCTGTAGGGATGTTTGTAATAAAGTGGGGTTATTAGCACTGCCACGAGGACACCTTAGGCTCAGCAGTGCCCATCATTTTCAGCAGCTGCTTTTCTAATTTAGCAGTTCATCCTGTTTCTGCTCTGGTCTCACCAGGTAAAATAGAGGGGCAGAGGGAGAGAGAGGGATGCCCTTAAATAGATTTCAAGCAGCGGAGTCAGGAGCTGATGCAGACCTAGAAGACTGTCTGAAGCAACTGCTGCAACTTTCCAAGCTGGCACAGTGGTTCAGCAGCCCTGAACCCCCAGCAGTACAGCCAGGCAAGAGCAGCAGGAGTGGAGCAGGATCAGCAGGGAAGCAGGATCCCACTCTGGTAGCAAGTAGCCTGCAGGGAGTCTCTTCCCAGGCCCCTAAATCCCATTGGAGGAGTGATGACTTCGTGCCTCGTGCCATAACGAGTTCACCCTGTCTCACTGAACTTCCACATCCCCCTCAGCAACACTTAAAATTCTGACTTAAAGTAGTTCTAACAAGCGTGTAGCCCAGGGGTGGGAAATTAGTATAGTAGACTACCAGGATGGGATTTCCCAGCTTTAATTTATGTGATTCAGGAGAAAACATTGGCTCCCAAGATCATTCCAGCCATTGTAAAATCAAAGCTGTGTCTGAGCTTCCCCATCAGAAGATTCCCTGTATTAACACACTCTGCAATTACCCTGCACGTGGCAAGATTGCAGCTGGAGTTTGAGGGGATGCAAGCAAGTCAAACCTTGCAATTATCTCAATTTTCTATTTTTCCTTTCTCTTTGCCCCTCTCCCCCTTTTTTCCATTTTTGGCTTCACAGAATAGCATGATATAAACTGATTTCTTTTTCCCAGATGAAATTATTTAAATGTTCAGCTCACCAAGATGGGTGATTACTGCCATTGTGCTCAGGAGGTGGATATTTTGTAGGCTATTGGAGGGCAGATGCTTTGAGGGTGGTGCATGTGGTTATAGTTTCATCAAGACATTCCTTCTTATCAGCCATCCAAATGGATTCAGCCCTTTTTCATATAATTGGCAATCACAGCAAGGGGCTGTAGTCTCCATTCGAGCAGAAAGCAGAATCCAGGAGAGAGTGAAAAAAAGAAATCAGAACACTGTATTACTCAATTAGTGTTTGCAGGAGAGTGCAGTTCTTTAAGGACGATGTTAATGTGGTGTGAGAGTTGCATTTTTTATGAGCTCTCTAATGCGTGGCAGGTTAATGACACCATGTGCAGGGATGTTCTTGCAGTCCAGGTAATTTGGCACCTGGAGCATCAGGTCTGTAATATCTGTAGAAGTTTGAGTTGATCCTGAAGCTGGATGTTAAACATGCTAAAATTTCCTGTTCCTAACAGCACCTTGAACTGAGTGGAAATACATTTCCTTTGGGAGCATTGCTTTCCAGAAGGTTCATTATACTGTATGTATAATTTTTTTTACTTTTGCTTCTAAGACAGAGAATAGGAACTCTGGGTAGTTCCTCTCTAGGTCTGAAGACACTGTGTCTCTGCGAACCCTTTGGATAGGATTCAGGTGTCCAGTATGTGAAATATGATGGAAATCCTACAGCCAAGTAGGTAGTGGAAACATCTGTAATTAGGCTATTCCCTCTTTTTCCATGGAAGTGGCTGCCTTTCTCCCAGCCAAGGGGGTGTGCATGGTGCTGTTATCCAGGGATGTTGTGCCGCTGCTGTCGGGCTTTCCTTGAGTAGTTGCCAGTAACTCACAGCTCACTGACAGACAAACCACTTGAGGATCAAACCATCAGATAAAGAGGTGCTGTTGCTCTAAAGGTGCACCTGAATGCTCAGCATATGAGCCAGGGCTGCTCGTAAATATGCGACCTGTACAGATACTATAGGAGAATAACATTTATTGTCTGACCACCACTGTTCCTACTGCCTTGTGTTCAGAAAATGAAGTGTTTGGTTTGAAATGAACAGAGAGCAGGAATGGAGCCCGTTTCTGATGCAGACAATTTGATGCCTCCAGTGATAATCTGCTGTTCAGCCCACCTGGAGAGAAAACTGCTGTCCATTGAGATTGATTTATTCTTTGTACCAAATGTAGCGGAGGAGAGTTTTATATATATATATATATATATAAAAAAATATATATATAAAAATGTAAATGCAAAGTTTCTGTAACAACTTACTCTTCTTTTTGTAACAGTGTATACATCTATCAGTGGGTAGATACAGTATATATTTATAATATATACACATGCAATATATATATTTAGCAAAATGCCTGCAGAGGAAACTTAGAATAAGAAAGGCAATGCTGGTATTCAAATTCCACAGGGACAAACTGAAGAAAAGACCCTGTAAAAATCTAGTACCCTTTCCATTAGGTTTAAAAACCCACTCTTGAGGTAAATGAAATATAATTTTTTAATTGAAAAGTAAATTGATTTTTCTAGTTAGAAATACTGATTCTCCCCTAAATCATTCTGCTTAAGAGTTATTAAGAAAAAGATACTTGATACTGTTTATATTTTCATAATAAGCCTCCTAAATTTCTCATGTGTATCACTCTATTGTTTTTGTAATTATAAGTAGGGAGTAATTGTGCAAAGAAAATTAAAATAGCAAGTAGGAGTAACAAGTCTTGTACTATTAGAGCAAGAGACATCATCTTTTAGAACGAGGAAAATGTCATCTTCCCTGTTAAGAAGTCAGTAACTGCCTTGTGAGTTATTGATCGGCATTACAAGCCTTGCCTTACAGTCACACCGGGAGGTTTCATCTGAAATTTAGGAAAAGAAGCCCTGCAAACCCATGGCTTTTTGTTTTCAGAAGGGTCCAAAAAAACCCACCAGGCCATGGAGGCACCCAGTGCCGTGGGTGTCTCTGGAGCTTTCTGTGTCAGTGGCCGAGGCTCTGCACCCACGTCTCAGCCCCCAGCCCCACGAGCCAGCCCTGACACACGGCAGGGCACAGCACCCTCGGAGCTGCCTGGCATGGCAGAGAAATACCCAGCAAATCAGGTCTGAGGGAGTCATTCTTCTCCAACAAACCGCTTCAATGCCCTGATGACCAAGGCCTAAAGTCCCAAGAGATGAATCTTTCCCTTAAGCTTTTCAGAAGGAAGCTTCAGGTGACTTCAAGAGCAGTTTGAGGGTAAGGGAGAGAGTTTTCTGTCCAACTTTGTTTTGCCAGGTTGTCAGAGCCTTCAAAACTGAGCAGAAGCCCCTCTGGAGCTGGGTCCTTGTGGGACTTACCCAGTCTCAGCTGTTCTGCCTGGAAATTCCTCCTTTGAACCCTTTGGGAAAAATTAATGTCTGCATTAATCCTGGAGGAGCTGGAGTTTGCAAAACCAGCAACCCACTATTTCCATAGCCACAAACCTAAGTGCTCAACAGCATTCAGTGTAAGTTTGGGTCTTGAACCTATTACTTTTTCCATTCTGCCTCCAGCCTCAGCTGCAAACTCACCCCTGCTACTCAAGAGGGTTCAGTGCTATAAGGGCAGCATTTGGCTTTCTGCAGGCCCCAGCCACGATTTGGTTTTAAACAAATCTGGTCATGAAAAGTATTAACACTGCACTCTGGTTCTGACGCCTCCATCAGCAGGACGCTGCTGATTCTCAGGCCACGGAGTCAAGCAAAGGTCGGCGTGGATGGGCCATTAATATCTGGAGCAAAAATGCTATTAGTACCAAAATGTCAAACAATGTAAAAGCCAGCCAGCTGCACAGCAGTGTGCTTTCTTTCCACACCCCTCCTTAGACAGCATCCAGACATGCCCAAACCTAAAAGCCACATGCTTAATTAGGAGCATTCCCACAGAGGAAGCTTTAGGGAGGATGCATGGTACGTGAGATGGAAATGATAGGATTTAGCTTGTAGTTGAGGTGGGAGAGTGACAGATGCAATACTGGATCTTGGATACATGGGAAACGATTGTGTGAACACAGAATGCTTGCCCCAAAACAACAAAACCTGGAGAGTATTATTGGACTCTGTTGTGAAGGCACATCACCTTTCCTATGCAATCGAACTTGATGGTACTTTAGCATAAAGGTGACCTAGACTGTAATCACTGCCTTTAGACACTGTGAATTTTTTTTGGGTACTCTGTATTTTTATATATTGTACAATGTAAAGAATAATTCAGAAATAAAACAGACCAACCTGACAAGCCTGTGAGTTATTTCCCATGCACGGCCAATGTGTGGCGGGGCTGGGGCTCCTGACAGCGCTGGCAGGATGGGCCAGCGGGAGTGAGGAGGAGCTTCCTCCTGACCTTGGTGGCCAATGGCAACACAAAGTCCACTCAGCTGCTTGAGTGGGGATGGGGAATTGCAGCATCCATCTTTTCTCCCTGTCTGCACTTTGGCTGCATCCTGAGGCCCAGGTCTGGATTATATTTGTCATGAGTTGTAGTCTCTGTGGACGCCAAACTGTGTAACTGAATGTTATGCCAAAGGCTCCCTTCCCCCCATCACAAGCTCCACACCAAACCTGGGGTGCCTTTCAAAAATGGTATTTCTGAGTGAGGTAAGATCAAATATGAAATTCAGGGTGCTAAATCCTTGTCCAGATCTGCAGTAAGTGTCTCCCCTCTGCTCCTCACCTCTCTGCAGGTGACACCAAGCCCCCAAGGGCACAACTGCTCTCCATGCCAAGCCAGCAAAAAGACATTAATCTGCTGCAGAGCCTTTCAGCTGTATATGCTCAGCTGCAATGAAATCCTGTCACTGCTGCTGCTGCTGCTCAAGCCCTACATATTGATGCAAAAAGTTATAAAAAGCTGAGGGACACGTTCTGATTGAAGGATGATGGTAGCCTCGTATTGAAGAACATTATAGCCCTTGTTGCATTTATTAATCAAAGTAAAGACCATGAAAAGTGACAGAGTCAGGAACATTTTAGTTTATGTTCCGATACAGCTCAAGACTTATATTGAAGTTCCATACAGAAAATTACACCATAATGTCGTAAAAAATAGATTGGATTGCTAATAACCTGAAACGTGCTACACCTGCATACATAATACTTTAATCCTACTAAATCATAAGCTATCATTTGGGTGTTTTCATATTCTCAAGTGTGCATACAGGAATTTCTTTTCAATGCAGACCATTAAAAAGTAATTGAGAGGCACAAGATCAGTAAAAACAAACTTGCTGTGAATAAGATGGATTTTTTTTTTCCCAGTTAGTTTGCACAATAACACAGGGAGGTCATTTCTGAACAGGTTTGTTTTGCATCAAGACACCTTTGCATACAATTAGAGCAAAGTATCACATTGGAACCGATTTCCAATTTCCCTTAAATCTGTCTACCACCACAATTTTTTTCCTAGTTGCTAATTTGATTCATTAACATAACCGTTTCTCTTGTAGCCTCAGTAAATTTTGTTCTCTCACCTTAGCTGTGCATCCCAACTGTACCCTTTTCCCTCTAATTCTTAGCTGTGTGGCAAACAGATAAAGTTTCATTACCTTGTGGGTTTCCCATGCGTTGTGGGAGCACCCACAGCAGCATTGGCAAAGCAGGGACCCAGGCCAGGCTGTGGAGCTGTCTGGGGAGACCACAGCTACAGCTGCAACCCCACAGCCCCCTCCAACCTGCCTCAGGCAGTGCTCAGAGGTTCAGTATAAAAAATGCAGGAAAAGGGAAAAGCAGAAGCTTCCTCATGACTCGTGTCTGGTCTTCCTGTTCCCTCCCAGCTCCCTGCAATAGGGGCTTTGGGGATGTGCAGAGCCAGATGCTGCAGTGACAAACCTGTCCCAGCCCTGCCCCTCCACAGGAAGACCATTTACTGGTGTTTTCTTCTCTCTTAAGGGATGGAAGTGTGCATGGCTGGCGGGGCACTTGCCTGGGCAAGGGCACTGCCAACACTCGGTGCTGTGGAGGTGAGGAGAGGCAGGGAACTGCAGCCCAGCCCAGGTGACACCCGTGCCAGTGAAAATGCTGGAGCAGGGACTCAGATGGACGAGTTGTAACCACCACAGAGCAGCTGAGCAGATGTGTTTGGGCACCAGGGCTTTATCCAGAGCAAGCTGGGTCAGAGAAAGTTAATTTCCTCCTCTGAACAGGCACCACATTGTGCAGATAGCATGGAAATAAGAAATATCCTGCAGCCTGATTTTAGCAAGGCTGTTGACTCTCACTACATGAGCCTCATATGCTGCCAGGAGCAGCGGCCAGGCAGAGCATTGTGGAGACACACTCCTTGGAAAGGAGTCAGGCTGCAGCAGTAAAAAAAGCCTCAAGTGAATCCCCTACAGCCACACCCAGCACTGCTACTGGTCCCCAGCTCCCCCACCAGTGCCCCCACACCCACCAGTGTCCCCTGTCCCCCCATCACGATGTGATGACACAGCCTGGCTCTGACTCCTGAATTTCCCTCTGCCCACACAACCATTTCACTCCTCACCATGTGGTCGTGCTGCTGTGACCAGGCAGGGGGACAGTCCCCAAGCTCAGCAACATTCCCTGTGTTGGCCTTAATCAGCTCAGTGCAGCCATCCTGAAGAGATCAGCACAGAGCAAGCACCTCCTCCCTGTGTGTGAGTCAACTCTCAACTGCAAAAGCTCTGCTCCCCATGGTACCTCCTGTGTGCTTCCCCCTTGAGGGCACAGCCGAGGGACCACACACTCCCAAACACACAGCTCAGTTACCAAAAGCTTTGGATACACGTTACAAATGCTGTTTTGCTAACAGCTGAAATGCATTTTGCCATGGTTTGTTTTGTTCATTCCTAAAAAACCACTGACAGAGTAGTCATTGCACTTCCTGTTTTAAAAAACTGAGGTCCAAATTCATCAAGAAGGTGACAGAGTTCAGGTGTGCCCAAAGAAAAAAAACCAACCACATTCACACCCCCCCCTGTCTTTGGTGAGATTGCAACACTTCAATCTGCTGACAATATCTCCAAATCAAACCATTCTCCTCTGAGGAAAGGACTGAACCAGGCAAAGGAGATTTTGGCGTTGTGACAGAAATGTAAAGGTGGCTCTTGGCAGCTGGGCAGACTCTCACCTTTTCCTGTTTGCCCTGGTGTGATCACAGGCCAGGTTTATTTTGTGACCTAGAGCTTTATCATGCTTTTTTGGTTCTGACTGGCCCCTTGTTGACACCTCACAGCAACTCAAACCTGTGTAAGGTCAGCTGGTTTTCATTTTAAAACTACTACGATGACAAGGAAAGGTTGTTGTGCTGCACACCAGCCACATCCATCTGTCAGCTCCACGGTGTCCATCTCTACAGAATATGGAAGGTGCAACCCTTTGGATCCTCACACCAACTGAGGCAGATCTGGAATCCAGCAACCACTTCAAGCTCCTCCTGGCTATGGGGAGCTGTGGAAAGTGTCTTCTGGCTGAGCAGCTGTCATGCAACATTGTCACCCTTCAAAATAACATCTCTGGAGATTTTCAAGGTCGAACTTCACAGTTTGTGAACTGGCAATTAGCTGGAAGCAAAAGTAGTCCTGGCTTTCCATCACTCTGGAGACAGCGAGGTGTCTCCCAGACTCGGGGTTAGCATCAACCACGGTGAACAGCAACAGGCTGTAGAGGTTCGATCCATCTAACCTTCATTTTTAAACTGTATTCCTTCATTTTTAAACCTCCCATAGTCATTTCCTTGCTGTCACAGAAATAATGGAGCCAGCAAAGGATTGCTCCCCTCTCAAGCGCAGGGTAATGAACAGCCATCAGAAACGTTTGATATTTCCATGATGTGAAGCATCAATGGCCACAGAGAAAACTGTACCCATTTTGGCAGTACTTAATTTACTGTCACGAGCAAGCGATCTGTAGGAGAGACCAGGCACAACGCTGATACACTTTTATTACCCTGCCAGGAGCCACATTATTGTTTTCTGTTTTCACATTTCTTAGCAACAGCATTTTTTTGTTCATAGGTTTCTTCCTATGAGCTCGGCTGAAATTATTTTTATGTTGTCCCCAATTTACATGCTGACTTATATCAGCCTGTCCTCGAGTGAGAGCCTTCCTTTCTGCCTGAAAGCCTCCTGGCAATTACTGCTGTCTTCTGCTGATCCATCACTCCTTTGGCACTGGAGGAGATGAACCTCCCTGCCTGGCAGAGCTGCCTGTCCTGGGGAGCAGCTCAGTCCCTGGCAATCCCCACGGTGCCAGGTGCTGCTGGAGCCAAGGAGGGTCTGGAGTGAACAGGTACAAACTTGTACGCTGAGCATCCCTTCTGCACACCAGCCCACAGCCCCACAGCCCCACCCCAGACAAGATGAAATCATCTCTAACACACTGAGTGTACAAGGTGGGACGAGCTGCAGTGCTTTGCCATAGGCTCAGACCTATGCTGAAATCCCTCTCAAAATGTTTTTTTCTGCACATCAGAGCCAGTGAAGGCATTTCTGTACGAGCTTGTGCTGATCTAGTTCACACTTCTGCTGCTCATCCACTCACCACAAACCACTTCAGAGCCACCTCTTCCTTGCCCACCATCACCCTTTCCTGTTCCAGCACCAAAACTCAGCCACAAAGCTACATCCATAATCCCGACCCTTGGCTCTGCAATCAAAGGCAGGTTTAGGGCAGCCCCAAGAAGAGTTTCAGGTTCAGAGCACAGCGGGGGCTCATTGGTTGCTGGCATTTCCTCTGCCTGAGCCCCCCCCATGTGCTGCCCGTGGGGAGCTTTGTGTCCCCTGCCCACTCCTCTTAGTGCCTGAGCTGGGGGCTTACCGTGGCTGTCGGTCTGTGGCCGAGCAGATGGATGGACAGACAGAGGGATGGAAAGGATCCAGCCCGTTCTGGTGCCACTGGCAGAGCTCCCTCAGCCCTGGGACCTGCCTGCAGATACAGAGCAAAGAAATGGAGCAAAGCAAGAAAGCTCCCAAAGAGAAACCTCACTGTGGCCATGGGACCTGCAAAGCCTGCCAGGCCTGTGGGCCCTGCTCCCATGCTCGACAGACTCCTGAAGAGTTAAGGTGCTTTTTGCAGCCCTTAGCCAAGGATGACTTCAGTGGGTGTCTGGCCTGCACTGGGAGAGGAGACTGTGCTGCTCCTGGCAGCTGGCGTGAGGAGTCCTGGCATGGTGCACACTCTGGACCTTCCCCTCTGTCGGCTCAAGCTCAAGCTGTGGAAAAAAGAAAATTTAAAAAATCCCTGGTTAGAAATTTGTCTTCACATGGTGGTGGGTGCAGAGTAACATCAGTGGCATGTGCCAGGTAAAGATGAATGCCTTGGGCCCCAAGTCCCTGATGGGAGCACAGATCATGCTCCTGGAGCAGGTAAAGCCCTGCAGCTGCTCAGCTCTCGTGAGCCACGGCAGGAGGGTAAAGGCAGGTCCACCTGCCTTTGGGGGCTGCTGCTCATGCTCCCCATCATCAGCATCCTTGGTGCTGGGCTGCAGCCCAAAGATGCCAAAACACACAGACCCTGCATTTAAAAGTGCCCCCAACCTTTTTCCCAGCCTCTGCTGATCCCACGGCTGTCAGACTTGAGGTGTCTGTGAGAGCTCACTCACATCTGGGCACATCTGGGCACAGCACCAAGAGCTTTCAACCAGCTGGCCCCAATTCAGCTGCTCCCCCATGTGCAACTGCAGCACAGTTGAAGAGGGAGATGCCAGCAACCAGTACTCTCTCAGGAAAGACAGAATAAATGTCATTTGTGTGGCAGGGAAACAGCAGACTTCAACAACAGCAAAGATAAAACAGAAACTGGGGAAAAAAACCTGAAAAAGAACGAGCACAGGGGCTTCACCAACACACAAAACTACATCAGTGCTCTGAGACAGACCCTCAGTTCTCATCTCCCTAAGGATGGAGATTTCTGTAACAGTGCAAAGATAAATACAACTGGGAACTGTATCATTAGAGGCACTTTAAGCTCCCATATATAGCCTGGAAAGAGACTGTTGCTAAGAATAGTGGGGCCGAGATATTCCACAACATGAGAGTTGACAGATTTCTTCCCAGCACTAATAGGATGTGAGGCTATTTTAAACTTGCCCTGGTAAGTAGTCAGGGCGTTCTTGAAGAGCTGGTCCTAGAAAATAAACATGGATCAAGAGATGCCGGGTTGGGTCTGTTTCAATTAAATGCAGGATAAACACAAGGAAGGTTATTAGGAAGGGTCTCCTTTCTAAAGCCGCAATGGAGACAGTGATGGTGGGAGCCAGCAAAACCAAGTGGCCTGCAGCACCCTGAGCCCTGAGCTGGAATGAATCAGGGTGAGAAATCAGAGTCATGACTTGTGGTGGGGCTGCAGAGGCTGCCACCACTGCCAGGCCCTCCTCTCTCTCAGTCCCCTCCCTGCTGGGGACCCTCTGCCCACCCCCTGTGCCCCTTGGTCCACCAGCAGTGCCAGACCCCCACCCCAAAACCTCACTAAAAGCCAGGGGAATCCTTCCATTGGCTGGGTTGGGAGGTTGGATGAGGCTACATTCATTTAGACTAAACAACCCCCATTTCGTAGCAGTATCTGCAGTGGGTTTTGGCAGCATTATGGCAGAAATAAACCATTCCCTTGTGCTTTCTTGGAAGTGATGAACAGTGATGGCAGCAAACTGAGTAACCTCTTTAATGTGCAACAACCAGTACGTCAAATAACACGCACTTCATGGTCAGAGTCCAGTTTTAAATAGAAATTACACACTGGATATGTTACATTGACAAGTATATAGTGGTTTCAACATTATTTTCTGAAAAATAAAAATACACCACATCGGAATATCGCATACAAAATGTAGAATTTGCCCTAAAATAAAATTCCATCAAATCACTTAAAAAATTACAAAAGTAAAACGCATACAAACTCCAGTAAAACTGAACAGTCTTACAAGTCAAGGATAGTTTACAAAGATGCTCTCCAACATGTAAAACCCTCTTCCTTCTCCATATGTTCATGCAGTTCAAAAAACCCCAACTGTTAGGTGCGTCCCATAATTAAAACCTGTTTAAGACCTTATCAAGTATTTCTCTCTAAAATGCACAGCGGAAGACATTAAACATGGTAGGGGAAGAAGAGATTTTAATCTAGCAAATATCATAGGCAGAGAAAAGAAATATGTCTGGAAAATGCATCATTGTCCCAGGGGAGCAGGAGCTGATGGCAGGCTGCCTGTGGGGACACCCTGCAGCTCTGCTGGGCTGGCTCAGCCCAGGTGACAGGGTGGCAGCAGAAAGGTCGGGGCACACAGGAGAGCTGTGGGCAGGGAGGGGGCAGAGAACTCAACTCTGGTTTATATTGCACATTCAGGGTGTCCCTGCCAGGGAGGGACAAGGAGCATCCCCCTCCCCTGGCACAGGTGGGGTCAGCGAGGCACCCCAAGCAGCCCTTCCCCAAGCCCCCTGATTTGCCCCACACAAACCTGCACATCCCCTCTGAGACGTGTTGAAGGGAAACATGGGCTTGGGGTTGTTGTGGCTTTTCCAAACACGTGCACTAAGGTTGGAGAACTGGCCTCAGCCTGAAGGGAAAAGCTTCCCATAAAGAAAAAAGGGTTTGCTGGCGGTATTTTCTTCATGTAGCAACACAAAGTGAGTGCAGTGAGTCTGTGCAGATATAACAAGTGGATAAATCATGTGGAGGAAGCAGGTGGGGAGAGAGACCGTGCAGGGAAAAGCTGTTATTGCAGAGAGCAAATCTCACCTGCCTTCCCCGCTGCACCTTGGAAAACCAGAGCCTCTCTGTCGTGTGCCACCACCGCAGCTGTCGCTGTCCCTGCGGCACAAATCCCATCACAAACAGAAAACGAAGGTCAGAGACTCATCCTTGAGGAGGGAAAAAATGAGGCTCTGAGACAACTGGGCTGAAGTAGACACCCCTCCTGTGTAAATAACCCAGGTGCCCAACATCCCACCTCCTGGGCATCCTGGCTCAGCGCTTCCCTCGCCCCTCTGTGCCACAGTCCCTGCCCTCCGCCTGGGCTTGAAGCCTCCCACGGTGCTGCTGGGGCTGAGCAGTGAAAAAACAGTGCTGGGGCTGTTGGGGGGCACGAATTGATCCAAAAACATTGCAGTCCCAAGTAATTGGCAGGAGCCAGCACATCTGTACAAATATTTGCTTTTTCTTGTCAAAACTTTGGACAGAGTTATATTTCTTCCTCTATTTATTAGTTTCATCTGTCTTGAAACACAACTGCAGAAATCGTAAGCAGATTGACATCTTCTGACTTCACTGGGGCTGTGCCTGCTCTGGGACAATTTTCTGCCAGCTGAAGTGACACTCCTGTGGCAAATATTCCTGTGCCACCCACAACCCACCTCGCAGCAGTAACAGCTACAGGGAAGTGAATGAAGTCTGTGTTGATGGTTATGATCCCCTCACGGGAAGCAGCGAGCCTGGAGGGTGCCTGGCTGTCTCTCTGTTGGAAAGCAGGCAGCAGCCACAAGGCATCATTTCCCTCTTCTCCCCCAAGAGCTGGAATGCTGGCACCCACGGAAGGTGACAAAGTTCTTGCGTGTTTTGGCCAGGGTTGGCATCTGTCCTTGCACAATTGTGCATCCACACACACAGCGACCTCTGTGCACACTCCACATCCCTGCTCTTCCCATGTGGTGCTTTAACAACTCTGGGAATGGCAGCACCAACATCAAACACCAAATCAATACCCAGTACTGGTGTAGGTTTCCACACCAGTGTAGCAGGTGTCTTGCCAAGTTATTACAATGGTTCATACTTAGTATAAAAGGAACCTCCTCAAAACTAATGAAATATAAAAATGTCTTTGTCAAAGATACTTATTAATTTGCAAGTGACCCAACAGAAGAAATGAACAATTAGAGCCCTGCTGTCACACCATTACAGAGCAGTTATATCCACTGTGCAAACTGTGTAATTCCCATTCATATTTCAGTCTCTCCTGGCAATTAAATCACATTTCCCTTTCTTGTAACAGCCAATACATGCACATCAATCAATGCAGCTTGTTTATATCGTAGTGCAAGGCCACACAGTCACTTGCTCAGTTTACTGTAGAACAAGCCCGGCATTAACATCCTCATCACCACAAAACTTCAAATTTTATATGGATTTGATCAATCCAATGCAATATTTTGGCACTGAAATGCTCCGTGGAACTGGGCCCTTGCCCTCACTCAATCCAACCTGTTACTCTCCCCAAGTTACCACTATAAACACTGACAGAGTCTGGGGTTTTCCAACCCACTCCAAGACTCAAGTCGTCCCACTCCCACTCCTTTCAGCTGTCAGATGGTTGGGAATAACTGTGATGCTCTGAGCCTGAATACCTAACACACATGGTGCCTATCTGCTCGGCCTCTCTAGGTGTGGGAGCTAAAATCATAAGTTTCAGGTAAATTACAGTCTGTTTGTAACAGATTATCTGTTCACAGTATGTGCAGAATCCTTTGGGCCTGCACTTTCTTCCAGCTGGCATGATTTTCTAAAAAATCCTGTTCTTACATATATTAAGTACATGGCCAGCCAACCCATTCCTGCAAAATTGCTCTGGAAGCAGGGAAGCTCTTCTCCACACCTCCAGCTTAGGGGAGCAGGCAGCCCCAAGAGAGGGCAAAGGATTCCAGAGGAAGTTAATGGGTAACAGCAGTGACCAGAGACAGGAACCAGTGCTGTAAGTGGAGCCTGCATTTTCTAATCCCGAGCCTCCCCATGAGCAGCATGGAAGCTTGCACAGCTCCACAGCTCGGGAGAAGGAGAGCCAGCAGCACTGGAAGCTGAACCGAGGGTGTCACTGAGCCAAACAGAAACCTGAGGAACAGCCTGTGTTCAAAATGAACATTAGGAGAGAGTGGTCACTGTGGAGCATGCTTCCCAGCATTCCCAATACAAACCACAACACAATTACCTGTGTGTTGAGGGGCCCAGCCCTGCCGGGGAAGATGTTCTTCAGGGCCATGAACTTACAGGCCACAAAGAGAAGGAAATTCCGGGGCTTCTGAGGGCGCCTTCCTCTGCTGGCAAGTCACAGGCCACGCAGCAGCCAATGCTGTGACTGGTTCAAGTTAGAGAAACTTCGAACTTTCTCCCACTATCAAGAAAAACATGAACTGTTTTGAGCTTATTCTGCAGTGCTGCTCATTGTATCAGCACTGCTAGGGGCTCTCCTTGCACTTCAAACTCAAATTTCCAATAAAGTGCAGGTATTCTGGCAGCTTGGACCCTTGCTAAATCCAAATAAGGGTGGACCAAGTGATAATGCTTATCCAAAAAAATATTTCTATGGGTTGAGTTGTGTTACTGACATGAAATGGACTGCTCCTCCACAGAAGGATGCCGCTGTGGGGCACAGATAGGGATAAAGTATTTTTCTGAGATCTCAGCAAGCACATTTACAATCCTCACCTCCATCCAGAGCCAGACTTGCTAATCTAATAAAACCCTAAAGCCTGAACACTTTGTGTGTGGAATGCAGCCATGTCCTGCACAACTTCAAGTAATTTGGGAGCAATCCTTTTGACTTTCACTTGGGCAGATTTCCATCAGACTTGGTGGGAGCTCGGGTTGAGCCCTGACTGGAGAGCGGTGCCTGTGAACCCAGCGCAGGTCTCCAGCAGGGCCCAGCTGGGCTGCCCAGCCCTGGAGAACGTCCCTGCTGTGGTGCAGAGGCACTGATGGCTGTGATTCAGACCACACTGCAGCGCCAGACACACACAGGGCATGGGCTCTGCATGGCAAGGCTCTGGCAGCAGGGGCTGCAGGGGTGGTGTCCGTTAGAAGCAGCTGGGACCTTCTCATGAGTGACACAGTCAGCACCAGCCAGGCTCCAAACGGACCTGGCACTGGCCAAGGCTGAACCCATCAACCACAGAGAGAACACCTCTGGCACAACAGATTAAGAAGGGAAAGAAGTTACTGCACAGCAGCAATTGCAGCCAGAGGGAGGAGCTGCTGCAGGGATCCAGGTCAGTGCAGAAAGAGGGACAGGAGATCTGGAGCAGAGATTCCCCTGCAGCCTGTGATGCAGACCATGGTGAGGCAGCTGTGTCCCTGCAGCCCATGGGGAGCAGAGATCCACCTGCAGTCTGTGGAGAACCCCACAGCTGGATTGGAGCAGGATGCCCAAAGCATGTGGCACTGTAGGAAACCTGCTGGAGCAGACTCCTGACAGGACCGGTGGCACAAGGGAGAGAGGAGCCCAGGCTGGAGCAGGTTTGCTGGCAGGATTGTTCCTGAAGGTCTGTACCCACACTGGTGAAATTCGTGGAGGGCTGTCTCCCCTGGGAGGGACCCCATGCTGGAGCAGGGGAAGAACATGAGGAGTCCTTCTCAGGGAATGAGACGTGTGATGGTCTGACCACAACCCCATTCCCTGTCCCTCTGTGCTGCTGCGGGGAGCAGGGAGAGAAAACCACAAGTTAAGCCCAGAAAGAAGGGAGGGATGGGGGGGGAAGGTGTTTTCAGGATTAGGTTTTATTTCTCATTATTCTACTGTGATATGATTGCTAGTAAATTAAACTAGTTTCCCCAAGATGAGTTTGTTTTGCCCATTATTGTAACTGGGGAGTGATCTCTCCCTGTTCTTATCTCAATTAATGAGCTTTCCATTATATTTTCTCTCCCCTGCCCAGCTGAGGAGGGCAATGACAGAGCAGCTTTGGTGGGCACATGTTGTCCAGCTATGGTCAACCCACCACACAGAGAAACATCTGCCAAAGCATCAGTCACAGTGAGCCATTCACACTGACTCAGAAAAACAATCAACAGGGTTTAAAACAAGAGGTTCACTCTTCTCCCCTGACTATGAAGAGCCTGCATCTGGAAGCACTGACAAATATTTTGAATTGTTTGATGCCTTCTGGAACAGAGGCAGAATACGTTATAGTCTGAATACTGTGTAAAATGCTTCTCCATCTTAAAATAGTCCCGACAGTGAAAGCATTAGAAATCTCTGACACTCAGGACAGTGCCTGAGCTGTGCAATTTTAATCTTTATATAGCTACAGTAAATTGCAGAAACAGAGCTCTGAAGAGCCATCCGAGCTTGCAGTTCTGCCATGATAATGCAACTCCAATCAGACTCTTGGCAAGCAATCCTTGGTTTCAGAAGACAATAGGTAGCAGCAGCTACTGGATACTGAAACTATTTCAGGCACTAAAACATAGTAAAAAGAAGCTGGACAGTTAACACCACTCATCTGAAAAGTAAGGGGATGATGCCAGTGGATCTGAACATGCTGGTTAGACTGATGTAGTTATCCCTATGCAGGTTAGCTCCACTGCCACAAAGAGCCTGTTCAAGACAGAAAAGATCATTTAGAGCTGATACAGGCAATGAGCTAAATCCATTTGCAGTTACTACAGTAAGTACATCAATTGCTCTGAAAACATAAAAGCAGGGAACAGCTTGCTTTATTTTACTGCACAATACACTCCTGAGTTAAGTCTTAGAGGTGCATTCTCTCTGCAAAAGGAGAGCAGGCAGAAGGAACAGATCCATGTCTGAAAGGTAGTTCTGGGTTTCTTTGAGTGAGTTTACCGTGTTGGTGCCACCCCAGGGGCAAAGAAGAGCCCCACGCAGGAGCAGAAGGTGCTTGATTCAACTTCTAGAGATGCAGAGCCCTGCACAGCAGCCCCCTCCAACACACGCACCCACCCCCTGCCACAGAACTGCCACGACAGGAAATTATTCACCCCTGAAAAGAATCCCTGTCGCAAACAGTGCACGACGCGTTCCCACTCACGGCAGTGACTGCCTTGGTTACAAACAGGGGCACATCACCTTCCCCAGACAGATCACTTAGAGTAAACCTAGGGAAACACACACCCTTGCACAACTTATATATATATATATGTATCTCTTATATATATAAGTTTTATTTGTGTACACATTGATATAAATATGCACGCCCCCACACACACAAACATACCCCCGTAACACAAAGCACAGAACACACACACATACGGAAATATTTTAAATGATGCTCAACTGAAATCTAAGAATATAATTAAGAAATTATCAGCAGGTTTAAAAATTGAGTTAAAAAACTATTCAAAGTGTCTTTAATATTTATGTTCAAGTAAGGGCCAGAACGACCACAGATTAGTACTGATAAAAAGAGCTGGCATTAATTTCCCATTTTATGCCAGAACTCATGAGTTACTCCTCATTGTCAAACTCATTGTCATTTCGCCATCAATATACCTCCTCAACTAGAAAGGGTTTTTTTAGGAAACAGTGATTTCTCAAGACTTGGGTTACAAGCAATATTGTTTAGGCACCCTCAATCATAAACTAATCCTAAAAACCACACACACCTTAGAGTATCAGGAGAGAACTAGCAGGACTCAGACATCCACACCCACAGTATTCAGTGGCACAAACAGTAAAAAAGGCAGTACTGGAGACGGAGGATGGAAAGGTGACACAGTTGTGGCCTTTAGAACAGCAACATTTACCTAGAGTGACACTCCATTACACCACAGATGCTCCATATTCAGAAGATATGGAACCATGGTGGCATTTCAGAGGTGACTGTGGGTGCAGGTTGGGATTCAGTGGCAGCTAAAGCTATTGTTTACTTGTGCTCCAGGGTGATAACAAATACCTCTAATAACACTGCAAGGATTATTTGGGATATTTAGTATGGCTAAAAACCCTGGTACCAGTGTCTTATATCAGAACTCACTTTATTAGAATGTAAATGTAGTGTACAAGCACCAAATCATTTTAGCTTAACTGTTTAATGGACATTCAGTATATAAATGTCTAGTGATTTTAAAGAGATCTTGAAGAAAAGACTTTTCTTTTCTTTTCTTGTTTTTTTTCCTTTTGTTAAGATTATTCCCTGTTTCTATTCCGATAGAAGACTCTGAAGGTTACTGGTACCCTGGTGTGTATAACCGTGAGTCAGCACACAGGCACACACACACACACACACACACACACACACACACACACACACCATACACCTCACTGCTACATCAACAGCCTCTTCAACAGAGAGCCCCAGCCCTGGCACAGGGACCTGGACAGCAGAGAGATTCTCTTTGTGCATTTCGGTGTCACCATCACCAATCCAGTTCCACACTTATGGCAAATCAAGGTAGTCTTGAACGTAAGAACAACCCCGTCCCTCACCCTCTCTAAATAAAGCCACGATTAAGTCTTGAAATTTCTTTGTTTTTCTGCTGTTCAGCTGTGCAAATCCAGGCAGATGTGCAGACTGCAAAGCCGACTTCCAGTCTCTTCCAAGCCCTCACCAGTCCGGCGTGATCACACGGAGACGACAACATCAAGATAGAGTCTGTCGTAGGACTCGCGGAAGCACAGGATGAGGAGCAGGCTGAGCAGACACGACCCTGGCAGGCACCAGTTGAACCAGGAGAACTCTGCAAAGCAGAACAGAGACTCAGCCTCAGTTATCAAACATATTCTGTGTTTAAAGCAACCAAAACTTGGATTGATGGGCAAGTTTGAAGGAAATTGCTGTGTTCTGACAAAATCCTGACAGCTCCCGATCGATCAATGGTTAACACAGTCTGTGACCCTTCTCCATGGACACCTTAAGTTATATATATTTATAACCAATGCCTCCAGCTAACGTAAATCCTCCTTATTCAACCTGCCAATGAAGAGAACAGGGGCAAAAAAAAAATCTATCATTGCTAATGGAGAATAAACCACTTCCAAAGACTCTACTCATTAGTCCCTTGATTTCTATGGATTGAGAACTAAAATTAAAAGCATAGGAAGAAGCTGGAGTTGATTTTGAATCAAACCTACTACATCATGTAAGGAGGGAAAACCAATTCCTCAGAAGAAACTTGTGCAAAATACGATCAATTCAATTTAAATGTCCTTGCAAAAGCAGGTTCTCAGAAGCTGCTTTTCAGCTGTTTGACATAACATACTGCTCTTAAAAACCTCTGTTCCATATTCCAGAAATCCTAGCATCTGATACTTCACTAATAATTAGAAGTTTTATTCAGGGATTTTTTCAAACAACTACAACACAAGTTTATTTTTTTTTTCAGTGTGTCAATTTACTAAAGAAGCATTCACTTCACTGGATAGAGTGTTTTACTTCCTTTTTTTTTTTATATTTTCCATTATTATTATTACTATTATTTATTTAATTTTTACAGAATCTAAACTCTCCCTCAAGGTCTGAGTTAATCAAAATCAAGGGTTCATCACTGCTACTTTCTTAAATCTGTAGTTTATATTGCTGAAAGAAAAATCATGATTTATTTTAAACAATGCAAAGGACAACAATCAGAAAGCCTGAAAAATCAGCCTTCCAAAGCCAGTATCCTTCAACAACACCCTCCCTGATCCACCAAAAATCCTTATGGATTTGTTTAGGCAATAATGTTATTAAAACCATAGTAAAATTTTCCTAGGCTTGGAGAAGACTGTTTTGTGATGCCAGAAGTCAATAGGCAAATACTTTGCTATTATTTTCCTTATAACATTCCTGCTTAATTGGATTAAACAGACTTTAACTCAAATATCCTAAAAGACAAAATTGAACTTGTGAATCCTTCATGTCTTTTTTGATCCAGAATTTGTGACAGCACTGGCGATGCAGGGAACGAATCGATCGTGTGAAGCCAAAGGTCAGTTTCCTGTTGTTTTTCTCTTGGAAGTCCCTGCAGGAAAGGCAAAGGAAACCTCATCCAGAAGCTGCAGCTTTGGGGCACAGCACTGGCAGGGAGGCTGAGCTTTAGGAAGGTTTACATCCCCACTCTGCTTGCTGAACCAAAATTTTCAGTGCACTGGAAAGCTTCCAGGGTTTGGGTCCTTCACAGCATTTGCAATATCAGTACAAGGAGAAAAAGAGAAATTGGAATGAAAACTACTGAAAGATTATTTGGCCTAAAAGGAAAGACCAAGGGAACAAGATGTATTTGACTGAGTTCTGATTTATCTGTAAGCTTCTTAAATGCCATTAGAGGATGTATTTGAATCAAATGAAAGCAAATTATTAAGATCATTATCTACCTTCTAACGGATTTTTTTAATCAGAGGAGCCAATAGCACCCCCTGGCACAGATCCCCCCCAGTGACCACACGCTCTCTCATACTTTCTATCAAAGAATGGATTGTCCTAAGCACAAATTACATTTTTTTTTCTTTTGAAGAAATAAGGAAAATATTTAAAGTGTATAGGTGTACCAGTTTCAGGTTTATCCTAACCTGCATTTACTGATACCTTGTAGGGAAAGAAATATGAGAGACAAAAAATGGTCCCACATACCCTATTTATGAGGGAATGAATCCACTTTACTGTAATTCTTTCATCCGAAGTAAGACACTATATCCCCATCCTCATTTATTATCTAATGCCAAACACTGAAAAAATTCTCAGAATATTCTGTGTCATCTTTCCAGCTCTGATACAGATGTCAGAAACAATAGTATGTGTGAACAGAGTTCACACCAATTAATATCAAAAGCATATTTTAAAATGTAAAGACTAGTTCTCACACCACCCAAGGCTAGCCCAGATGGCATTCAGATTTTACAATGATACAGTTCAGCATCAGTATTAAAAAACTTAAATAATTTCTCTCCATTTGTGTCCACAGAGCATAATTTGGAACAAGGTTGTCATCCTGCTTGCAATATCCTGGCAGAAAGACAAACCATGCTGAAAAATTGCCCCAGGTTGAAACCTTGCTAAGTTCTAGCAGAATTCAATCTGAAATTTGTCACTCTCCTCTTCGTTATAAAACACAACATCTTAAAAAGTAATAATACATAAAAGCTCACATTTTCTAATGCTTTACAAATATTGCACCATGAAGCAAATGTTTACCGTAATGACAAAGTACAAAGAAAAAAATCTGTGTCTTTGAAAACCATTAATAAAGACCACTTCCCTTTGAAAGCAAGCCGGGTTCTTATTTTACAGCTTAGAGTAATAATATATACTATAGTCTACTAAACAGCAAGTTGTAAGTTATGAGTTAGGAGGAAGCAAATAGTACTTGTGAGATGAGAAAGTCTGAGTAAATTGACAAAAACATCAAGTGAAATAGTGTTGTGCTGGATTATGCCATGGGACTACCCAAAGGAATGCCTGTTCTGTCTCAGAGCAGTGGTCAGGAGATCTCTCTGCCCTGCAGGGGGACCTCTGAGCCACTGAACAGAGCTGGCCTTAAATTCTTAAAAATTTCTGCTCTGCCCCTCCTGGGCAATAGAGCTCCACCCAAAAGCATGAGATTGGGTGAGCTTTACTGTGGTTCTCAACACCCATAGATACAAACATTATTAATGGTCACATTACCCAGGCCTTTATAAAATATGATGACTGTGTACCTCGGTGGTTTCTGGCTACAGCAAATTCAAGTAGAATTATCTTGCATCTAAGTAATTTCATTTTTATAAGCATGCATACAGAAAAGAACAATTAAAATTGTCCTTCCTTGCTGCCCTTTCCTGAATTCAAACATTTGGTTATTAACAGAAATTATATGTGCAAATCCTTCCTTTTGCTGACAGAGGTACGTCCTTAAGGAGAATTAAATTTTCCAAGCGGCTTATATTTCTTACCTGTATGGTAAAATGTGAGGAAAAACAAAAGCACTCCCATGAAGACATTACTCAAAAAGGTGACAACTCCACAGCTTATTCCTTCTGGAACAGGGTAGACTGTCTCCACAAAGAGCTCAAAGAATATTGGTACGCTGCTGTTGAGGAATATACCCAGCAAAATGCAGGATGTGTACAGTGTAGCTATGACAGAAACAAAAACAGTTGTTAATTTCATGCTGGTGTTTTCCCCCTCTATTCAGAGCTGCCAAGAATACTAATATTTGAACAACCAAAAAATGAATAAACTTATTTTTATCCTCTGTGTATCATAAAGAACATCACATCCCACCAGCTTTAGGCAGAATGCATGCATTGATTTGTGACAAAAGAAATCAGAAATACTGATTTATTTATCTATTTATTTAAACAGAATCCATGAAGATACATTCAGTGATTTGGACTTCACTTGTAAGTAAAACAAACAACAAAATTATGAATGCAAAGCATCACCTACAGTTTGATTTACCTCTAAAACAAACAGAAAATATTGTCTTACACACAATTAGGACAGGGAGCAATTAATGCACCAAATTGAAAATGGACATGGATTAACCTTTTGACTTATCTCTAAAGGTCAAAACTAATTTTGCTTCCATTTTACAGATAAATACTAATGATCTACCAGCTATCAAGACATTAGTATTCAGCACAGCCTGAGCTGCAACATGTTTGAATCCCTTCTGGCTTCAAAAGGAAATGAAGGGCACCCAGCTCCTGACAGCAACGGGACAGATTTGATAATGCAGATTATTCACTGCTGTAAAACAAATTGTTTTTCTTGGAGAAACCAACAGAAGAATGTGACATTTCTTCAGTAGCCTCAGCTATTTTGTTCTGCAATTTCTAACACTGCCAAATACTTCACAGTACTTAACACAGAGGCTGAATATACCTATATTATCATTTAATATATGTATTATAGCTATTTCTGGACAAAAAAATCCCCCCTAAAACTTCACAAACATTTAGTACCCGTTTAGAAATTTAAGTAAGTTTTTTCTTAGCGCTATCTTGGATGGGAAGATTTCCTGGCCTGCAATCTCAATAACCCAAGGTTACTGAACAAGTAAAAAGAAGAAGGGAATTATTAGAAGGCTTGAAATAGCAAGAAAATTCTAGAATAATTTCTGAGGTTCCCACCAAAATAGTAAGAAAACCTAAAGAAAAAAATTTCAGGCACAAAAGTGTTATGAAGTCACAGGTAAATTATTTATAGCATCTTTTCACTGCAGGGAAAAGATTATGTGGTACAAAATCCTTAGAATTCTTTTTTCATATAAATATATATGTGTGTGTGTACATATTCCAGTTTAATTTACACTCTTTTGTCTTAGAAAAGTGAGAACTGAAACAGCTCTGCTTCATCTTCTGTTAAGCACTGATCAAGCTTTCAACCGAGAAACTGTTAGGAAGCAGGAAACGTTCAGCTTCAAAGAAAAAATTAAAAATCAGCTTTTTAAATTATGAAGAATCATGGAAAAGAAATAAAGGCATTAAGAAGCAGTAAAGGCTATCCAGCAGACCCTCTGTTTCATGTGGTTTGCTTCCAAGGCACAAAAACATTTCTTTCTCTACAGAGGACTTGTCTGGACACAAAAAAGGAGGGAGAGCTGGCCCCCCGCTTTTTTGGAATATTCCACAATACTCTAAGCTGTTAAGAAAAACAAACAAACACACAGACAAACAAACAAATAAAACCAACCCCCTCAAAAAAAACATTGTAACTTTTCTAACTCTTGAATTCTCCTGTCATAAACTGCAGAATAGATCAAAGAAATTGATGCAAGGCAGGTCCAGGAGTTGTCAGAGAGGAAAGAAAAAACCCCAAGCAGTATTAGAATGTTCTTCCTAACACGCTCCTGTAGCTAACACTGAAGACCTGATTCCCTAGTTAAAAGATCCATAGATTTTTGCTGCAAGTCCTCACCAGTATTTAAAGTTTCATGAGCCACTCTTTGAACTCCCATTTACCTCAAACATTGCTGCATATTGCTCTAACTCTCTCTAACTGCTGTCAGGTGCAGCCAGAATATCCAAACACACTCAATGGTTTGAAATTTTTGTATTGCTTTGAGAGACCAACACATACATGAAACAGAAGAATCTTAAGACAAATGAATATCTGCCCCTTATTACACTCAGCTGAAGATATCTATAGATAGACTTGCACCTTCTAGAGAAGGTTGTCAGAACCACCCCTGAAGAAGAGAAGGTGGCAGCCAGCTGTAATTCTGTATCAGAAACTCAAACAGTGGAAATAGTTGAGAAGCTGCTGAAAGCCACAACAGCACCATCAAAAGTGGAGAAGCGAACAGTGTCAGAAGCAACACCTCTGCAAGAGGGCTGAAATATCTTCCATAAAGAGCAACAGCCAGGAAAGGGAAATCATGCCTCTGAACAGAGACAATGTCTAGACATACAATTTCTACAAACTGAGATGAAGGCAAAAATTAGCAGCCATTTAAAGACTTCAAATTTTATTTAATACACTAGATGCCAAAGTTTCCACAAAATTAACAGAAGCCTTCAAGCCAGATTTGCTAGTTTAAAATATGTCAGTTGAATTACATCATTGCTCACCACTCACTAAAATGTATTAAGATGTCCAGACCACAAGTGAACAAGGGCAATAACTCTACCTTAGAAACAACACCCTCACATTTCCTTGTCACGACACTCACACAAACACACCCCCTGGCACACACCTCACACTTCCATACCACGAGGAGCAAAGCAGCTTTAGCATCACCCTTTGGCTGCCCCAGAGTATTGCCTGCCTTATGTGCACACACCAAGCACTGACAGCTGAGTACCAGTGACAGCTGAGATCACAGGTAATACTGATAAAACAAGGTCTTTGGAGAGGTACAGGCACACACATCGTTGGAATTAATAAGCAGAAATGTCACAGCAAAAGGACAGACAGAATATAGCATCCAGTAGATGTCAATTTAAGTTCTAACATCTAATGGAAATGATAGCTTTTAATTGGAAAACCACAAAAAGAAGTTCTGAAAACAAAGGAGATATGCACATCTGAAAGCTTTCTTTAAATGGTACATATTGTAGTGATGGGAAACTGTTTTTTATTTTATGCAAGTGTAAATCACCCAGGGTTATCCTGAGTGCTATACAAATAAGCTTATTCCACTAACTTGGCAATGAATTCACAAATCCCACTGGCCAACTAGACAGGAATTGAAAGACAAGATATGCAGTTTCAGAAAAATAAGTAACAGAAAGAAGTAAAATTAGAGTTCAAAATGGTTTTTGTTTTTTATTTCACACACTAAACAGCATATCTCATATTCCAGCCTGCAGGCGACAGGATAGCAGGGAGATACCACCTATTAACAGGGACCATTTGCTTTCCATCACAGAGACCTTGCACTGAACGAACACAATTACCATGATTTTATACTGCAGAAGAACAGCTGCTGAAGTTACAGCAAATGTTCTTTCAATTAAGACAATCTTAATGACAGTCATTGGAAATGAATATAAGAAACTGAAAGCACTCACAGAAAAAAAAAAAAAAAGAAAGAGATGATTCACCAAGAAGATAACATTATGTCCTAAAGAATAACAACTAACTTGGACAGGCATACACTGGAGAAGTGTGTCATGTTATTAGTATTTAAAAAAAAAAAATATATATAACTTTTTCTTAGGAAAATAATTAATTGCCTATGAAGTTATGTGCAAAGCTGTGTATTCAAGACAGTGGCAGCTATGGACATCAGCAATGGAACTGGGGTAGGTTTCTTAAAACATGACGTTAATTGAAATAGTTTAAAATATGTTTGTGTGCATTAAGCAGCTATTTCTCAGGTTGGCCACTGCAAAAAGATCAGCAAAACACCCCTCCAAAGCACAGCTGTTTCAGAGAACTGGCCAGGAGTTGCTGCAGCAGGAGACTCAAGCCATGTTTCATTATGTCACGTTCATGCTTGAGGTATGAGGTAACAACCCTTGCTATTCCCTCAGCACTTATTCTCCTGGCCAGGAAGGAAGCAAGGAATAAAATGTGCCTTGATAATAGCACTAGAGATGTTACCAGTTAGATGAAGCATGGTACTGAGTTGGGACTGATGGTGATACAGTGGCTTAGCACAAAGAAGAGAAAAAGTGGCAAGAATGAAAGTTCCTGCCTGGCTTCTTATCTCCTACAGGCCTTCAGCTACTGGATGGCAAATACCTGCCCATATCCCAGCAAAAGACTTTCTCTTCTCTCAGCCACAAGCTGTGGCAAAAGCTTTTTACCAATTAAAAAAAAGGGGGGGAGAAGTTAGGAATTCAAATAGGCAAATGATTTAAATGACAGCCTTCACTTGATGTCCTCAGATGAGCTTGCAATGCAGCAGAAGGAGACTCAAGTATTTCTGACATCCAAACCATTTCCCAAAATTTTCCAGGATGTTCTGCAACATGTTTAGCAATTTACTCTTAAATGATACCATCACAAAATATGTAACTACAGAGACCAATCCAAACCCAAATGAAATTGATGGAAGGACCTCAACCAATGTGACTAATCCTTATCAACCACTGGCACACATATCTTGGCTGATTTTTAACAAAGAATATGAAATATTACCATTTCTTTTTAAAAAATTAATTTTCAGATAAACTTACACAGGAAATGCTGTATCAAGTGCAAGCAAGTGGTACAATATCTCCTTCCAAAGTCCTCTGCCAGAATCTCTTGAACTCTGTACATTTTGTAACAGTTCTCTTCTGAGACACACTCAGCCAAAACTCACACAAATTTTATATTGATAAACAGGAGAGTAAATACAACGGAGTATGTTCTCTTGGGAGCAGACACAATTTAAAGCAAAACCTACGGAGATCTAGGGCACTTTGCTATTGCCCCCTGTAACTGTATCCCAGACATCAAAGTGAAAAGATAATGGCTCGTGTGGATATAGGCTTTGTTGACTTTAGTGCTTCAGTATCCCCATGACCAATCTGAACAATTCAAGGTCAGTTCCTGCCAAAATCTAATGTCTGTTAAAGTAGAATGAAATCTCCCTATAATCTAACTCTTGCTACTGGACATGGTAAGAAAAGTCAGGGAAGAAGTCACCCTTAATTTTTCCGTGAGAAATGTGACTCCCTGAAGGTAAGAGAGTAAATTTTATTGTAATTCATTTATGGGAACGGAAAAACACAATAGAAGAAAGATGTCTCTGTAGTGCACATTTATAACATCAATATGTTTCATTGCCTGGATTTCCATTCCAGCACGCACTGATCAAATTGCTATCTCATGATATAGTTTTGAAAGTAACCAAAAATCTGAACAAATTTGATTTGTTCTACATTCTTCTCATGAGAAAAGCAAGTGGAACTTGCTTTGAAAGCAGAGCATTCAGTTTGGAGACCTAAGAAGTGAAAAAATTACTGAGTAAGCCTCAAGAGATGAAAGACGAGAGGGCTAGAAATTATACAATATTTCAGGTTTGCCATTGATGGATATTTAAAGTGCCCGAATTCATAGATACTCATCACTGAAATGCTTTTCCCAAATTTCAAGCACTGTATACTATTTAACACTGTTTTAAAAAAGAAACTAACTCCCTAAATTAGTTCTTCTTTAAGCACTCTTCTATCTGTGAAGTAAAAGAAGCTGTCAGCAAAACAAAGGTCATTATTCCCATCTTATGAGTGGGAAAAGCACAGCAGGAGTGGAGGTAATGATCTGCCCACAGCCCACAGGTTAATGTTTTCAGGCCACTGTTTTTATCCTCTGGGTCCCTCTGCCTTACACTAACCAAGCACATCTTGTTTATAGTATAGAAATTAAACTGAAATAATAAACCAATCAGTATTATATAATTAACACTTTTTCTCTTTTTCAATACTGTGCTTTGTCGATGAGGACAGAGAGACAGATGTGTTTGTAATGTTTAGTCTGTTGAACCTGAAAATAAAAGTGTAGGCTGCTTAACCTAAATATAGTCATCAAATTATGGAATTGCCACCGTATTCAGTGTCTGCCATGCAGCACTAGAAAAGATTTTGTAAAGCAAACTTCTGCTGAATGTGCTCATAAATATTAGAATATTCTTGATATGCTATGCTGAAAACATTCAATCTGAGCTGTGAGCAACTAGTGTTGCATATCAATTTTTGGAAGATGCTAGTATTTGTATCCAGAGATATTACCAGCAATACAAAGTGGCAAGATACTGAAACTGGCAATACAATGCTTTACACAATTATTTTGGGTTGAAGTAGCCCATTGTATATAAATTCACATAATGGAGTTCAGTACAAAGCAAACTAACAATGAACTTGGCACAGAGAAACAGATCAGCAGCTGCACTGGGAATTCAATGGAGAAAACTATTTTAATGCTCGACGTGTACACAAAATTGTCTTTGAAAACTAAAATACAAATAAAATACATTAAAATTAAAATTTCTTAAAATAAAATTCAGGCTTGTTTAAAATATAAACCAGTTCCAGAATCAAGGTTTTTGGAGAGCTGTGATTAGCTGATGAGAGGTGTTTTAGACAGATGATATAGTAGCTATGGCACTGTATCATTATTGCCTCGCTTTCTTTTTTCCCCACACTGGCTGTTATGGTTCATACATACGACTCTGAATATGCTTTTTATAAAATCATTTGGAGTTACATTAAGAAGTCAGCAAATGACAGAAAACTTGTCTTCCTCCACGGGAGGAGGAAAAATGGAGCATATTATGCAAATACAAAGCAATGCAGGCATTACTCAAAATAAACAATGCTAAACAGTATAATTTAGAAGAAACCAGAAATGCAGTCATTGATTTTTAATATCTGCATTAAAGGTCTCCATTCTAAGTAATTACATTTGGTAGGAAATATCTTTAAATGATGTTGTGCCTATTTAAAAGGAATTAGGAGAATATTATACAAACAAGGTGAGGAAAATACATTTTGTTGTGACCATTTTTTCAAATACCTTCCCTCCCCCAATATTTAAACCAGACATTACTAAAACTGCTACAAAGAACACCAATTAAAAGAGGGGTTGATTTGTTTGTATTTTAAAAACAAATATTTAGAGATTCTTTCCCTTTCTTTTAGGGTGAATAATTTGCCAAACTCTCTCACCTTTTTTATGCTTCCATAAAAATGTATCCACCTACTGCTTGCTCTGGAGCCCAGGTGGGAGACAGGCAGAGGGTTTTCAGAAGAGGGAGATGAGCATATATGTCACCCAATACCCACATCCTAAAGGAAAAGACTATTTTTGGATGCAAACTCTGTTCATGGATCAAGAAGCTGTCAGGTGAGATACAGCAGATGATGATGATGTCACCTACCCAGCCTTCATCTCTGTGGTGAAGCCTGCCTCAACACCTGGGCCAGTACAAAGGCTCCCATCAGGTGTCTTGTCTCCTCCCCAGAATGACTGTCCTGGCCTGTGGAAAAGCTCCCTTTTAACTGTACCAGCAATCCTTCAGATCATGTGGATATTTCAGCAGTTTCCAGGTATTGCTGAAGATGGCAATGCTTGTGGCTTTTTAAGGCAAAGCTTGACTTGTTCTAGAGAACAACACTGGAGGCAGGCCACGAGAGGAGGGGGAAGGCCCTCCCAAAATGGGAGCTACATGGTTGGAAGGGAAAACCTCTTTGGAAGATCAAATGTATAGCCCCACAACTTTCTGTGTCAGTTTTGAACCCTGCTTGCTCTGCCTCAGCATTTGAATAAGGCTGAAAGTGTGGACTGAGATCCATCACTGGCTCTGTAGCACTGCCAAGCCCAACACTTGTGCTCTTTGCCACAGTACAGGAGGAAGTGGAGGAGCCTATGAACCTTCTGGCAACATCAGAACCTGCCTTCAATAACACAACAATCCCTGCTTTGCAGCAGGTATCCAGTGCTGCCTGCAAAGTGGCTCTGGAATTCAAAGCATTTTATGGACCTTTGCTGAAAAAAAAAAAAAAAAAGAAAAGAAAAGAATGAGGAAAAAAGAGAACACTAGAAGAAAACACTAGAAGAAAAAAAAAGAAGCAATAAAACAGGTTTTTTTTAAAAAAAGATGAATGAGGGAAAAGCCCCACAATGATATCTGCTTTTGTTTTGCATATCTTCCAGCTCTACAAAAACCACACAGAGAATAACCACTTGGCAGTCCACTGTCAACACCAGTCCACTGATATGCAGAGTGACTTCCACCTTTATCAGCTACCACTAATCACTTCCAAAAGCTGCCAGCCCACAGCCTGCATTTGACCTCCTAGACTTGTACTCTGATACACTCTACATCTCAAACTTTTAATTAAAAGGAGAAGAAAAAAAGGAAGTTCATCCAAATCAATTCAAATGTACCGTTTCTCCCAATTACTGTGAATGCAGAGGTCATCATCATATTGCATCATTACATTGAGGAATAATCTAGCATGAAGTTCTATAAATTAGCTTAAATAGCTTGTGTGTTTTCATCCATAACAGCATATTTCATAAAGATATACCACTGCTTTTCTGTGTACAAGGAACTAAATTGAACAGGCACATAACATCTATTTTATATGAACTTTAATGAGAAAAGCCTGATACAAACCTTCCCCCACCACATATCTATGAAATTTAAACAGAAGAGAAAAGAGATCTTATTTTCTGGCTGCACATTAGACTCTGATGCTTTTAGATTGCCTTTTTTTTTTTTTTTTTTTAACGAGGAATGCACCACATTCCTGGCACTTCTATTCAAAACAAGCTGGTGTTTTAAAGAAAAGGGTTCAATATTTACAGTGACATATATAAGAACAGCACTGACAGAAAACTCTGATATATAATTACAACTTAATCTAAGCAATCATCCATTTTAAGAGATATGGTAATTGCAAGAAAAGTACAACCCAATCCCTGTATTTGAATCAAGGGATGCTAGTTTAGGATACTATATATCAAACCTCAAATACCCTACCTACATTTATGTCCTGACAGTGGATCACCTTTCCAAAAAAAGCAGCGCAATGCACCTACATCCTATAAACAAATAAGAATTCTTAAAGAACCTGTGTTGCATGGCGAATTCTTTAAAAAAAAACCCAATAAAATAAAATCAGAGAGAGCTCCATCAGTTTTGTTTTGAAACACTGGCAGGTACGTACATAATGACTTTCCCCTCGTGAAACGTCTCTGCTTCATTCTTATGCATAGACTTGAAGGGTCATTTATGTGTTTGGCTTGTTGCATCAATTCAGAGGATAGAGTTACTGTAAAAATTTACATTACTCCAGGCTTGTAGTGATGAAGCAGGCAAGCACGGGAAAAAAGCTTTTATTGCTTTTATTTTAGATTTGATGGAAAAGTGTAGTCATTTAGTATGACAACAGCCATCACGAAATTTGATTTGTTTATTGATTAAATTATGGCTTTTTTAAGCAGAATTTTTGAAAGCATTGAAATTTCAAGATAAAGCACAAATTTGACCTATCCATCCAGATGGTGTTGCTCCTGAATTGATCATGTATTTCAATTTGCTGTACCCACTTTAGTTTATAGTTGTGACATTTGCAGTGCACCAAGGACACTTACTGAAACTCAAAGTTAATTTGAGTAAAACAGTACTCTATATACGACCCTCCACACCGAACTCTTTTATTAAAAATGGGCAAAAAAAGGTTTCATTTCTCCTAGAATGCATAAATTGCTTATAAATAAGATGGCACCTTATTTAAAATGGATTTATAGAATTCTTTGCTAAATAAATATATTTTTGAATCTTGATGGCTTAGGTTATACTGTAACTTGCTACTCTGTTGAAGGTCTTGGAATCACAGGTGGATCAGTCCTTTGGTGCAGATAAAAAGGTGAAGGACAGATTTTTAAGAACTAAGCACTAGCTTAAGTTCAAGTACTAGCTTTCAACTAAGGGTACGGCTTGCTGGCAGCCTGACTAGACCTCTGAGTTTTCCCCCACTCGTGCCAACAGCTTTTTTCTTGTTTTTTTGAGGCGCAGGCTGAGTTAATTTTGGGCTGGAAGAGTTCCCTGAACCTGCATGCAGGTGCAAAAAAAGAGGAGAGCACTGTGCAGGGACAGATTTAGATGGCTGAAAACACTACGGGTCACCTTGGTTTGAAATGCACCATGTGTTTCCAATAACTAATGTAAGTTTCAAACCCCTAAATTCCCAGACATGTCACTGTTTCTTATATGCAACACTACTCTCATTCATCTGACTTTTCTTGATTTATTTCTCACTTCAGTTATTCCAAAGGACTCAAAACAGAAAAAACACATACTCCCCAAATCAAATTTAAATGTGTATTTGGGGTTCTTATTATTGGGTTTTTAAAGTTTTTTACTCTTTTTATGAAGTTATTCAAAGCCAGTGAGGTTATTTCAAATTCAAAAGACTTTCTAAACGTATTTTTTTTTTCGTCTTAGTAAAACTACTGCATTACTAAAGATACCGAATCAGGTTATAAGATAATGAAGACTGCAAATATTTGCCTGCAATACCAATTATAAAGAATAGAAATTAAAATCATTGTCGATACCTGTGGTTAAAGGTAGATGAGTGACAGTAGTTAGACAGGTGAGAGTGAACCAGGTTGATGCTAATGTTGCTCCAGATAAAAGCAGCAGCAGTATGAACTTCAGCATGCCTCTGATAAAATCTGCAAATCTAAAATAAAAGCACACATCAGAACAGAACAAATGCCGATTTTCATATTATTTAAATGTGATGCTTGACAATTAATTCAGTATATTCTCATTAAACATTTCAGAGACTATAAAAACAATTTAAAAGTCACTTCTCATTTTCAGAAATAGAAAAAAGGTATTTTTATGGAATGCTGATATTTCTAGCTGTCAAGCTGAAGAGCCATGGATTTTTTAGCTGTCACGAAATAGCAACCAAACCAGAACAATTCTCAAGCAACTCTCAAGGCATCAAATGAAAATACTTGGAGGAAAGTTTTTTTTTTTTTCTTCTGCATTTGTTGGACACAATATCTCACCACTACTTCCATCGCTGTTTTGTCAGTGTTTGCCAGTCTCCCTTGGCAGACACAGAGCTCCATTAGCATATGAGGAGGCTGCCGCGTTTCATTCAAGACATAGTTAAGTGTCAAGATTCATTCCTGTGGGAAATGGAAAAACTCCAAAAAATTCCAAAGAATCCCTAGTTGAAGATGACAAGGAACAGCTTCTGAACCTTTGGATGCATTGATGATGAAGCTTGTGGTGGCTTAGGCAAGGAAGGAACTCTTTACACAGGGGGTCACTCTGCCAGTGGCTGTTTTGGGTTGAAAAGTTCCAGAAACCAAATGCTTGGTCCTACTCCTCTTCTACACAGACCCTGCTGACAGACTAGGGGAGGACAGCCCCACAAGTCCTTGGGCAATCTGGCTGTTATATAGAGGCAATTATGATCCTTATACCACCTGATGTACAACTGCTTTTTTCATCTTTTGTTCCTTTTTCTTTCATTCAAGGAGACAGAATGCTTTTGAGCAGTGCTTGTGTGGCATAATTATCAGTGCAACTGCTTTTTTCGAAGGGAATGTCAACCTAACTACTGAAAAAGATATATTAGAAAAGGCAATACCATTTATTCATGAATAATTTCCTATAATCTCCTGCTTAGGAGATGTGATTTTGGGATGGACAGGTTAGGTATGTATTTCTAAAGCATATCTTCTGTCCCTACAGCCTCCAACCTCGATCAGGCTAATGGTAGCATAATCCACCTAGTTTGGTCCATGATGAAATTTGTCTGTCCATCAGCTAACTGTCTTCTCTGCCCTGACAAAGGTCAGATTATCTTATAGCTTGCTTGGTAAAACAGAAAATGCTACAAACACTTTGAGAACTTCCACATATACTCTAAGAGATGTAGGAGTAATGCAGTCAAACGCTCTCCGCTTCCCCAAACCAACTTCTTTCCTCTGATTTTGATTCTCCCCATGCTTTAATTCCACATTGAATTTAGCAGTGAGTAATTCAATAAGCAGTAGTGGGAGATCAATGCTGCATATAATCTGAGAAGTTTATGACTGCAGTGTTCAAGTGGCTTATGCATTCATCTCCACTAGCCAGAGGTCAGCTGCTACTGGTGGGTTTTTATCTGACAATCCAATCGAGGAGTCAGGATCACCTCACTGGTTTGCCAGTTTCTTTAATTATTCCTTGGGATCACTAGGGTCAAAATCAGCAATTTTAAAAGCTTTGCAGAAGCATCTCAAAGTGTAAACTTTCAGCTCATTCCACAGAGACTCCCTGCTTTGCCTGCTGGCAGACAACATCACCGTTCTCTGTCCTTACAGGCAAGGGCAGTGACGTAAATCCTGTCTAATGAAACAATGTGAGAAATACCAGCCTTCTGGGAGGGACATTCACAGACCACAGGTCTGGGGGTGGTCTCTAGAGGACCCTCTATCTCTATCCCACCACCAGGGATATGTGGGGATGGAAGGATGGAATGCATCTACGCCATTCATGATAGCTAAGTGGAGAAAATATCTACCTTTACCAAGCAGCTGCAACTCTTTTTGATACAAAGGTCCCAGCCTGGGTAGCAGTGTGCTCCAAAGAGCTCTCAGATATCACAGAACTCCAAAAGAGTCAATGCATCCCAAAGGTAAAGGTTTATGCAGCTACTGGATTCAGCCAGCAGAAGAAATAATTGGGAAAAAATGACATAGCAAGCTAGCCTGAACCTGGTTATTGAAGGACTTCTGTTTCTTGTCCGGTCACAGGAGAATAAAGAAGACTGTAAATCCAGTCAGCTCTTCAGAATACTTGTTTCAATCAAAAAATATGAGAAATTCCTTTTACCCTCAGAGCCAGTACCTGATTTCAAACCTTTGTTCTCTATAAATCCTTCATCATCATCTAGCATGTCAGGGATTGTCTGCAGCTTCTAAAAAGCTAGGCACAACAGGAGAGAAGGTGTGTACTTTGCCAGACACAGACCTCTGAGCCTACTGCTGGTAACAGCCCCCAGCCTCCCAGCAGATCCAGCCCTAGGCTGTATCCTACAGTTCAAATCACACACCTGCACTGCTGACAACACTGTCTGTTGCTACGGGAATTATCCCCATGCCATAAAGTTTCAGCATTTTGACTACACTGCAGGTTAGACGCAGGAACTGAAACTGAGCTGCAGAGGACAAAACCTCAGAAATATCTATGATACTTGGCAAATGTGGGGAAAAAATTAAAAAAAAAAAAATCTGAGAAAAGGGAATAGATTTATGTTTCCATGCAATGATATGAATGCTGCTCTTTGACACTGCTTTTCTTCAAACAAGTAGCATTTGAAAGCTGCCAGCAAAGGGTACAGCACCTACCAGCTGCCCAAAATAGGCTTTTCAATTATAAAAATGCATCAAACACATTAGCTAAACATGTAAGTTCATGGCTATCAGGACAGCAGTGGGTGGAGAGTAGAAGGATTTATGTATAATGCTGAGGAAAACTTGCACCATTTTGAAAATGAGATAAGATAAACAAATTTCCAAACTGGGCATTACTTTAAATACAGATGATTTAACACCTACTGTGATGTACAGGACCTAATGCTCCAGGGCAAGGCTCAGTTAAACATTTTAAATTATAGAATCTGCATTGACAAAAATGGAAGGAGCAAATTCCTAAGCTGCACCAATTTTGCTTTGACAAATTAGCAGAAAAAAAAAACCAACAAAAAAAACCCCACCCCAAAGCTAACAGCTTCTTCAGAGGTGGGTAAGGGAGAGAGCTGCTTGCTTGGCAAATCACAGTTCTGACACTGAAATATATCAACTTGTCAGCTTTGACAAGAATCATTACTTAATTTTCCTAATTACAACTTTCAGCAGATTACAGTCAGACTCGTCATTGATTCAACCCTACACAGATAAATACTGAATAGGCCTAGGAGGGAGAGTCATCCATCAGAAGTGACAAATCACCTCCTCCCTCCCTTTCTGTATGCAAACCCTCCCATTTGAACTGTGTATTGCCCAAGTTAGAAAGACATATTTGGAGACAGACTGTTGGTATTTTTTAAATTTACTAAAATGCTACAAAATACAGGTATTCGACAAGGTTTGAAATAAATTTTGAAGCAGTTAAAAGGACTCCCAGTACTTCCTCAAACTTAACCAAGGCAATATATGAAATAAATTAATCTACCATAAAGACTGAGATTTGCATGTTGGCATAGAGCCTGCAGATTCTCTCCTAACAAAGTTAAGTGAGCTTCTAAGTTCTACTATTGAAATGTTGCAAATATACTAGAGATTAATCGTGATGGAAAAGATTAAACTGGCATTCTACCTCCTTCAACATACAACCTATGGCACCTATGTCATTTACAGTATTTGCTTTTGAACATCTGTTCTCTTACAGAGAAAACATTGTATCTGAGCTTGGCTAATCAAAAGCAACTCTTTTTAGAGGAAATCAGGGCATGAACTTTGTTTGGCTAGATGAAGTCTTTTGGCCTACATCTGGAGTAGAAGGGAGAGAAGCTGTTGTTTCTTTTCCCTAGGTCAGGAGTTTTTTCCTCTCCCTGTTGCAGTTGCTAGGCAGCCTGCAAAATGTCAGGATGTGAAACCTCACATTTCTTTATGCATTGTGTATTCTGATGAAGCACAGCAAGTGAAAAAAAGGGAGTTTCAGTTTCTGTCCTAAAAAGATCACTCTCTCCATCCACAATCCCACAACGATGCAATAATTACAGGTACCTGCACATGTGCTAAACTCGTGGCAGAACTGGAGTCTAAAGAGTGGACACAGAGAAGCCAGGACAATGCTGAGATATCCCAAAGCAAGGAGAACATAAGATCGGTTTTAATCACATAATAAACTCACTGCTCAGTTACCTCCTAAAAGACATTTTCTGACTCCCACCATCCCTTTTCCTAAGAGGATCTCAATGAAGAAGAAGCAGCAGCCTTTTGGAAAGGCAATCCATTTCTTGCTGTTCCACTCCCTGTGTCATCAGCATTCACGATGGCCAGAGAGAGCTATGTGTGGATTTATACAAAGCAGAGGTACATCCATACTGCAGCCCATGGGATACAGTAGAAAATAGCTAGGCTAAGCAGGAATTCAGCAACTTACCCAAAATGGGCCCAGCCTAATTTCTCTGTGGAGGAATATAATGTTTTTGTGGGTACGCTGCCTGTGCTACATTTCCTATATCCCTTTGGGAATCAATATGCCCAAAAGTGTTGACGAAAGAAGACAGACAATCATTTCTTCAATGCTTTCCAAATGTGCTACAATGAGGTTCTCCCTCATATCAGGCATCTGAATTCACCAGAGCTGTCTTTAAAATGAGCATACAGGAAGCCATTGTCAGGAATAACAGTCTGACTTCCAAATTCAGGTATATGCATGTGGAATTCTCAATCCCCAGCAGCCACTAACATGGTACAAATTATTGCTTTACTAGAAACACATTATAACTCCCAAAATGAATTTTCCATTTCAAGTTTCTGGAATATGAGAGAAAGTAAGTTCTATTCTTAAGAGGAGAAACTGAATGACAATCACAGTTGAAGAAATGAAGAAGGACCTGTAATTATGCCTACCTTGCCATTGCTATGCCAACAACACAACCTCCGACTATAGACCAAAATCCAATCCAGCCTGCATCCACCTGACAAGAAAAAAAACCAAAACAAAACAGAGAAACACATTAAAGCTGAGAAAATAAGATGATGTTACTTTCAAAACAAATGTTGTGCAGGAGCTCCAAACTGCTAACAACAGCTCTCTACAATAATCTGAAGTGCAAGGCTTTTTCTAGGAAAGGAAATAAATTCCCTAAAAGAAAGTATGATTAAGTAGTCTATGCCCTAAATGTGACCTCTAGTTGTAGAATCTGAATAATGTCCTCTGTTTTTTCATAACAATCCATGAAAAACTGAGAAATCATCTTCTCCCCACTTCATCTTTTCCACAGGCATATACTATTTTCTTTCACTAGAGATGCAGCAGCCAACAATACCTCCATTTGTTTACCTATTTCTTCCTTCTTATCAAAAGGTGTGTACAGTTCTGAAAACACTCACCACTGATGGAGAGTCAGCAGGGAGAATTGTGAGAGTTTGGGATGCCAAAGCTACAGTCCATTTTGTTTAAAATTTCAGCAAGTAAAGTGGTCCATATGTATTAATAGAATGTTAAACATAAAAACCTGATAAAACTGCATGCTAGTGCAAAATAAAAACACGTCACTTACAAAATAGCTGCTGATTATCAGTCAGGAGATACTTACTTGGCTTACATGGATGGGTGTTAATATCAAATCCAGAACACCAGACCAGCCAGAGAAAACACCCAGTGGTATCGCATAGGCTAAAGCAATCATCAAGAATCGGAAATTGCTGTGAAGATAAAACATTGCCATTAGCCTCAGCTTATATTAAAAACTGCACCAAGATTAACTAGGAGAGCAAATCACACCCTAGAATCTATATTCTACCCATCAAGAAATACAGAAAGGTCTGAAGGAGGAGTGAGCCAGGAAAAACAAGAAAGGTATCCAGCCAGGTCACTGAATTTCTAGTGGCTGATGTTACTGCCTTAGCACTGTGATAACAGAAAAAGCCAGTCTTTCCACATAGTTCAAAGATTTCTGTAACATGCTAGGCTCATATATTTCTCATTTCTGCAAGCAATTCTTCCATGCATTGGCATGGGCAACCTACTTAGCCTAAGTGCATGTTAGGAACAATAAGCACTAATTTAAAAGATGAAAAGCTTATTTCAAAAATAAAATCAGAGATTCATGCCTCTTGAACTATACTTAAAAAATAGAAAAAAAACCAAACCTGCTTTACTTCTCTTTATCTTGGTGAAAGGCAAGGAAAGCTCTGGAAATGAGACGCGTACAGTTGCAAGAGTAGAAAATTTTGACAATTTGAACAGGCAAAAACCAGAGAAAGATAAATAGTCAACATGTTTGCTTTTTCCCCCCGGTTAATGTTATTCAACCTTTAATATTCAGTGAAGGTGAAACAGTCAAACCTGTACCATCATTTTCAGTGTATACAGATAAACAGGAATTTAACCAACATCTTCCCTCACTCACCATAACTGAAAGCAAATGTGAAATCCTTGCTAAGAGACGTCCAAGTTTTCCTCAAAAATGTTTCAATTTGGAAAGAAAATATAGTTTGGAATCTGAAGCAGTGATATTTTAAAGTGAAGAGATTTTACGGTGAATCCAAGGTCAGTCATTCCATGGGATATCTGTGTAACCCCAAACGTGGCTCCCTCCAGTCCCAAACAATTTATATAAAATTGATCCTGATCAGTACCAATTCCTTGGCATGCAGTGGCAATTTGATAGCACACAGTTACGAAAGCCAAGAGGAAGAAAAAGATTCAATTCAATCTCCAAAACACTCGTAAGTTTGCAGCTTACGCTGTTTTACTCCCTTAGATGCTCCACACACAACACACCAGCCAGTGCTTTTTGCACTGTTCTTTTTCACACATCCTCTTCCTGAATAACACATTTCCATCACATGAACATATCCTCCGCTTCCAATATCATTCGTGTCAGATTTATTTTTTAATGCAAAGAAAAACAACTCCCAAACTTTCAGCTCTTCTACAAACTGGTTATATTTCTCTGAATGCTACTGTCTTCCTGACAACTTTTTTTTCTTTCTTAAGAATGCCATTCTCTTATCCTAGAGATAGGATATTTTGTATCACCTTGGCATCTGATGCTATTTAATACTATCCATGCAAAAGCCAATTCAACATCTGTAGAATAAAATGAAAAGGAATTCTGTATGGACATCATAGAGCCATGTTGTAGATTGCTAAGAGGGAACAAGTCTGATGCAGTGTTCCGAAATAACACTTGCTGAATATTCAAAATCTTCGGCTACCTGGACCTCAACTTCATTAAAGAGCTACTTTTGAGGGAGAACTTTGTCCTTTACTTGACCAGAATTCCTGTGGTGTATTTGTTTTCTGTAACTCAAGCAACACGACAGACCATGATGTGGGATAGCTCCTCTGTGCCACATCCAACTCCTAGAACCAATACCAGAGTAACAGCTCTGCATCATGACAATCTCCAGGGACAGAGCCTGCTCCCCTGCCTCACCTGCACAACAAGGAAGGTGACCAGGAGAAAGGCAGCCTGGCAGTGACAGAGACACTGGTCACCAGGTGTCATTCTGTCCCCTTGCCCAGCAATAGTTCGTGCTGGCTAAAGCCATTTGAAACACACATCTCCAGTGGCAGCTCCACTTTTCATGGCTCCAGTCACTTGTGCACAGCTTTTGCAATTTCGCAATTGCTCCACTGAAAGTAGAAAAATGTGCTGTCTGTCACACCATCAGCTGTTGAACCCACACTGTTTTCTATCCTATCAGCCATGACAGGATATCAGCATTAGCCTCTCTGTTAAACCATTCTCCTGGAATATGAATTGATTTTTTCTTCTGCTTTTTTCAGAAACCTAACACCACTAGAATCTCTAAGACAGGCTGGTTCAGGGGGGAGCCCCATCGAAGTCAGTCATCGTTTTCAGAGTAACTTTGACAGTGCCTATTAACATCAGGCACATTCTGAGCAGCTTCCATTACTGGATAGTGATGTTGATGAAAGTGTCATTAAAGCAATAAGGATGCATAAAAACCCTGACACAAAATTTCAAAATTGCTTACATAGTCCCTAGAAAATATAAAAGTCACGTAACTGGCTAAAAGTATCTTATTACTGCAAAGCAAAAATCACAACAGGATTTTTTAATGCAGGTTATAAGACTTAACAACCCTTTATTTGTATTAGGATTTTTTTTCCATTGAAATTTGTGGAATATTCTAAATGGGGGAAACAAAAACAAGTCATATTTGTTTCACCTAAGAAACTGAGATAGGGTACTACACTTTTTCTAATGGAAATTCAAACTACACTTGTCACAGTGTGTGATAGACTGTTAAAAGATTTGGGCTTAGCTCCCAAACCATGACCAATCTGTCGTCTCCCACTGCAGGCTGAGAGAGTTGGTATCAGGAGATAATCAGACATCAACTAATTGTTACAACCTGTCAGAAGAAGGAAGCCTCCAAATCAGAAGGAAGAATCAAGTTCCTAAGAAAGTCCCCCAAAAAGGGCCCCCAGGGATTGATTGACCTCTGTTGATGGTAAAATAACTCTGCAAGAAGCAGCTCATGCAGATGACTGCCCAAGGACCTGAAAGCATGAAGAAGTGTGGAAGTTGCAAGGATGTGATAGATCCCTTTGGTGTCCAAGGAAAAAAGGTCAGTGACTTCAATGGTAAAGTTATTCTATGTTGCTTTATTTTGAAGTAATAAAACTGCATCCTGGCAGAGAAGAGAGGGAAGCGATGAACATCTCAATTCTCATGAGTGTACCTGGTGCATAGCTGGGTCAGCCCACCAGCTCACACACGTCCTAAATGCTTTACACACAGTCTAAAAAAGTCTACAATAAAGGGAAGTCATGACTTCCTGGTACTCATCTGCTGGTTACCTTCAGTCTACACCACTAAGTCAAAAGAACAGCTCTCTGATCCGAGACGAAGTCTAAATCAGGCAGGCAACAGAGCTTAGAAGCCTAATGAACCAGATGATGGATTTCTCTTGAGGCATGGCAGATACCATTTTCCTTTATAAAACTCCCTTGCATGACAGACTGTTACTGACCGGCTCCCCAGGATAAGTGGGTTTAATGATGAACTGTTGATCGTTTAATGTACAGAGGAATGAAGAAGTACCTTTGATAAAGGGTAGCGTGGAAGAATGCATAAAGACCAGAGGGAAGAGAGATATAATTATCTACCCGTCCACATGTCTTGGTTTGAAAGACAGGTGCCCACATTTTTAAAAACCCCACTTGGTTCTTGGAGACACTGTAAACTATACTCATCATTTAAGAGTCCAGTTTGTTTTCTTAAATTTCATTGGTTATTGTGAACAGTAAGCCAGCTTTGCTATTTACATCCTGACCTTACCAGTATCTCAGGTCCACTGTTTACAGCACTTTGAACATGGAATCCAATGGTTATAAAACTCCCAAATGGAGCACTGTCAACTGAAATTTCATATTTCACCTGCAGAGTCAGTTGCTGTCTGGATTTCTGTTCAACAGTAACATTTTTACAACACAGCCCTCAGGCAGGGTCTAACTGCACATCAGTTTGGGTGCAGAACAGCATTACTGTGTGTGCTAAGTGTCCTTAAGGGAATTGCTATTTTTTAATATCCTGAATAGGTCACTTTGCAGACTAACCACCCAGCTGTATTCACACCTCCTGAGTGCCAGGACAAACACACAGGATTCAGCATCTTGCCAACTATTTACTCCCCCAAATGAAAAAAAAGAAGTCTCCAAAAACAAAAGAAAAGAAAAGCCAGTGACAACAAGGGATAAGTTGTTTTTGCTGCCTCTAAATGCACTTATTGAAAGTACAGCCCACAATAGGTCTGTAGTAACTGTCTAAAGCTCTACAATTATCAAGCTTCAAGCAGCCCTTTATATGCAGATTCAGCTCCTACCACTACATCACTCAACAACAATTACATCAGGAGTCAGAAGCTTCCCAGTGAATTCAGTCATATTCCGTACCAGGGGAGAAGCTCTTCTTTGCCCCAGAAAGTTCCTCTGTGCAGTATCATGCACAGGGCATGGGCCTTCACAATTATTCACCATTAACATTACAGTTGCTTTAGCTGTTCCTCTGAGATCATATTTCCATTACATAAGATGCTGTACAAACACTGGGGGAAGTGGGACTGTGTCTTAGCAAACGAACTCAAGTGGGAGAAGCTGCACAACTCTCACTTTCTTTGTAACCTTTCCTTTTTTTTTTTAAGCTAAAAATTCAAAGGAAGCTAGCTCACCTCTGAGCATATCCAGAAACACATCTGGAGATATTTTTCCAATTCCCACTTCATATTTTAACATACAATTAATGAGACTTAATAGATCATATAATAGTTTCAGATAGTTCATTCATTGCTTCCATGACTGAATGAAAGCAGCTGAATAATCCTTCAAAAGACAAGTAAACCCCAAATTCATTCCAATATAATAAGCACAGAAGAAAGCAACTTAGATGTTAGTTTTGCCCAATGTGGTTCACTGTTTTCTCACAGCTCACTTTTAACAATCTTGTATAACCTGATGTAACAGAAGCATTGCATAAGAACAGCCATGCTAACAGGATGACTAAAGCACTGCTGGTGCTGAAGGACTGGCATGAAGACTGGAGATATACACAGTGGTTTAAAATTTCATGTCTGCTCTTTAGCAGTTAGCATCCTTTTATGTCTTGACATTAATATTTAATTTTATTTTGTTTAAAAGCACTACAAACCAACTTGTTTGCTCAATGACAAGATTAAAGCACACTTGTTTTTATTTACTTAGGCACTGGTCTGCTTTGAAGTGGAAACCCAATGAGGTCCTACCTTAAGAGTCTGCAAAAACTTCTCCTGTAGCTGAGCCGCTGGCTCGCTGCAGCCACGCTGGGGGGGAATGGAGGGCGCGAGGGGAAGTAGGCCAACGCCGCAGAAAATATCAGGGAAACCATTCCAAATTCTAAACAAGAGGGCAAAGAAAAACAAAACCAAGAACAGATGTTAGCATTGAAAGACTTATTTCACTGCAGTGCTGTTATCAGCCAGCCTCTGAGACATAAATCCCACCACAAGTGCTTGACTGCTCCTGACAACAGAATTCCGTAACTTGAAGGAGAAATTTCTTTCTCCTTCCCCAAACAAGATTTCAAATTGAGATGGAGAATCAATGAGACTGGCAGTCCGTTCCAGTGATGGGTGCTGCAGAGAACCAGGCTCACACAAGGGAACTCAGTGAAGTAAAAGGAAAGCTTTTGCTTTTTCTCTTCAGAGAGAACTGCAATGTGAGGATTTGGCCATGTTTCCTTGCGATGGAAGTAACTCAGTGCAGGTAACAGCATGCTAGAGACTTTAAACAGATGGGACTGGGGAAGCCCTAGGGCATGGAATAACAATTATTCATTGCACAAGATGATGAAGGCAAACAAAAGGTCAAGCAAGGCAGCAGTTCTGACACAAACAGTACTACATGGCAACAGAATATAAAGAGCAAAGTGCAGAAGCAGCCAGGGCTCATGAACAAAATAAGTACAGGTAAGAGGGGGAAAAAAAAAAAGAATACAGCTGTTTGTGGATGCTCTGCTTGTTTAGCAGCAAGTATTCCAAACCTTTGAAAAATTTCAAGCAGAAGTTTGGACCTGAGCTTGAAAAGTGATGAGCACTTCACAGAAAACACTCAGTAAGTCCCATGAGCAGACATTCCGAAGAGAAACAACTCTAACCGCGGTCAGTCTAATTAATTTGTCTTACAGGCCTTTTACAATGTATATCATGTTCTCCACAGTCCTCAATCCCGGTATTTCTCCTATTCCCTTTGAAAACAAGATTCTTTGTTGCTAGAGACAAAAATGTATAGCTGAAGTGTGTTATCTTAAAAGAACTTGTGATCTTATAACAAAGAAGTGTTCACTGACACCACAAATAAATTCCAGCAGAGCTGGACACTCAATTGCCTTAATTTTCTTTTTTTCTTCTCTTTTTTAATAAATCAATATGAACATGGCACTTTGCCAGGTCTTCTGCTAAACTAGAAGAAAATAAATTCAGGAAACTGAAAAGTAAATAACACTCAAGAGTCTAAATGGATCAGCTGGAGATGGAGAAGGGAAATGAAGGCTTCTATTCGGCATATGGGAAAAAAGGCATATCGGGAGTGTGACAATGCCATTTTTCATGATCAAATACTAAAGGATTCATTTTGAATTATGTGGTGTCTCTTTTTCTGCTGTAGTATAACTGCATGTTTCGAGGGCCAAGGGCACTTTAACTAGACCTTCTCACTCCTCTGCTCTCCAGAAAATAGATTAATTTCTATCTTTGTGCACATTGTTTTGGAGACATGAGCAGTGAATAAAGAACTGGCTGTAACTGATCATCCCAGATCTAGAAAGGGATGAGATGCTCTGTTGCTACAGGATGATTCTACACAGCTCTTTAATAAAAGCTGTTTATCCCACATCCTGCCTCTAGTCTACATACAGGTTTACAGGTATACATATGTACATTCATACACACATTTTAATCATATATTAAAGGAAGATTTAAGACTGCAGACAGGTATAGCCAATCAAGAATGTGATCACACAAACCCATAAATTTTGTCCAAAGTACTCATTATTTAACTTTGTTATACTGCAATGCTATAAGGAGAAATGCCAGGTTGTTTTCTGAAGAATGCAAACTGCATTGATAATTTTTTAAGTCATAGCAGTATTTCATAACAGGTGCTGATCTGGGGCCTCATCTATGCACTGCCTCAAGATTTCTGACAGTCAAATTGCTGTAGTAGGAGCAGTACAGTAACCCTCTTTTTTTTTAATTATTAAGTTCAGCGTGCTGTCCTTGCAACTCTTTAATATTTCCCAGTGTTATACTTTGCAGGCTAACAAATTTGCCTAGATAGCTCTGCTGTCATGCACAAAAGAAAAGTGCAGAATTCACTTTGGAAACGAAAGCACCTCCCTCTTTTGAAGAACATGAACTTTTAGTGCCATCTTAGCTTTGTATACAATATTTACACCTCTATCAAAAGTCCAGGTACTGTCAAACACATCTGGTTTCTTACATGTTGAAATCCTCCCTCAATAAAAAACACACACCTTTATCTCCATCATTTACTTTACCAGACTAGACGAACAGGAATACAATCTAAAACATTTCCTGGTCACGTAAGTAGTGAGTAAAAGTAAGCAAAATTGAGAAGAAGAAATAGGTGAATGCTGAGAGTGAGGGAGCTGCAGTCACAAGAGAGAAGCTCTTCTCCAGCAGCTACCGGCTTCTCAACAGTGCAGTGTGTGCTCTCAAACAGAGCAAAGCTTGGAATGAGGCAAGTCATAAATCAGTGTGCAGAGACACAGACATATACATATATCTCTTGTTGAGAAGTGAAACTGGGATGTTTCACAAAAGTTGGGTACCACACCACAGTGACTTGTGACACCAGAGATGCCTGCACCTTAGCCTAGGGAGCAGGCACCCTGATGCTTGTGCAAACCCCAAAGAGACAAACAAAAAAAAAAAAAAGAAAAGACAAAAATAGGTTTACAGAGCCACAAGGCTCCTTGATAGAAAGTATTTTTTCTTCAGACAGGCTACTCATAGCACAAAAACCTACCCAATCCCAGAAACCCTTCTCCCCACCTTGTTCTGTGGGAACATTCTAGGGGGCATGAGGGCTCCTTACACACAAACACACTCTTTTTGTTTGTTTGTTTTAAAACAAATAATGATTTTACATTGATATTTAGGAAAGCACAAGGGTAAAAGCTTTGGCTGCAGTCCAGAATAATTTGTGCTTCCTTATGCAATTCAGGTAATACAATTCAATCCTGCTTTGCTACATCCACACTACTTGAGCTGTGAACCAGAATGTGCAGCGACACAGATGACACAGAAAGAAGCTGTGGCAATTCAGCTGAGCTCTTAGCCCGTGTTTGAGATAAAGGAACAGCAATTTATTAAAACACAGAAGAGACTGGAGTTAACAGAGCAATTTCAGAATGGGTTTATAAGCAATTGCTTCGTAATCATGTTTGAGTTTAAGTCCTTGGAAAATTTGCACTCTTGGCACACTACTGATCCCAAGTTAACAATTCACATCATTACTGTCTTTTAAAAGACATCATCTAACTTTTGGAGGCTGCTTATTTAACGCTAGCTCACACAAAAGCAACAAGCTCATTAGATATGCAGAGTGCTTACCCTGTGAAACTGGCTTTCCCGTAGTATCTGAAAGGAGAACTCATACCAAACCTGACCTCACTTGCTGAAGAAGTGGGGAAGTGGGACATTTGGGTCCAGCTCCTTGTTCTTCTAAATTTTGCAAAACCTTTACTACTAATCTGTGAAGTCAATTTGAGCCTGATTTTCTGCCCAGCTGTTTAAGGGGACAAATAGTACCCTACCACACCTACCAGGTATCTTTTGTCCCACAGGTGAACAGAGCTGTCTGTTCACTATCACCCACCACGAGGCAGCTGTCCTTCCACCTCTGGAGCCCACGGGACACAAGAGAGCACAGGGAAGCAGTCAGCAGGGACCTTGTGCTTTCAGTTCTCCAGGGAAACAGGGCTGAGGTAAGACAGAAGAAATTCCATGAAGGATTCAAAGCAAACTCCTCTTTGACAGTTCTTTGGAATTTTAAACCAGTTGGAGGTTTTGCATCATCACTGTGATTCACTGCAGGCCAGCAATGTTCACAAAGCAGCTGTCATTGAACAGCTACAGGGGTTGCAGCTCCTGAGAAGACACATCCCATAGGATACAAAAACAAGCACAAAGAAACCATCTCTGTTCAAAGCACTTTCAAATACTAAGTGAGAAATACAGATGCCTCCCAAAACACAATTCCTAGGAAGCTGAAGAGCTGCTGTAGGATCCCAAACAGATCTACAAGGGTGTTCCCACACCCTTGCCAGCTCAGAAAGATAGAAAGAGCCATGCTGAGACATGGGGCACACAAGACCTGAACCTTGGTGGCAAAATCCATCCCTTTTTCTGAGGAAAATGCTTAGGAAACTCCTGAAAGAGAACGGGAGAGAATGTGAATCTAATGGGCTGCTGAAGGCAACATTTCTAGTGCCACCAGACTCAACAGTGGTTTCAAGCTCAAAATGGTACTTCCTTAGGCAGATGAATTCTTCCCTCTCCATGGAAAATCTGGAGAGGGAGAGCTAAAGCACATGTCTAATTGCTAGGGTTTTCCTCCCTGTATCTACTGCTCCTCAGGACAAAATCTGACCTGCTTTCATTTTTCCTTCTTTCACACTAGCCACTTTCATCCGCCATGAGATTTTCAGAGCCTAATGCCATATTTACTTGTGAAAAAAGGCTTAGCCAAACCTGAATTTCCCTGTTGTTCCATCTGAGTCCAGTAAAAAGTAAGTTACTCACAAATACTTGCTGAAGTCATGATTCAAATTCTATTACACTTTCTTTAACACAAACATTAAAGTGGCCAACAGGAATATTAACTTGACAAATTTCCATAAGAATAACGTCCAGGAATAAATGATCACAAACAGCTAACTCAATCCCCTAAACCTCCATATAAACTACACGCTATATACATACTTTAGGACTTCTGGAACACTTAGGACTAACTCCTGGCTGAATTTCAGAGGATGCAATTAAAAGAGGGGAGAACCTCTATCAGATGTGCAACTGCCATGACATGGTAAAGAGCTGAGCTGCTCTTAATGCTGTACCAATTTATATCCACTAAAAATCAGAATGTAGACACTTAAACCACTTAACCAATACTTCTTCCTTAAAGTTTGCTGCTAATTTTTCTAAGTGACAGGAAGAGGCATAGAAGCCATTGCAATAAAAAGAGCAAGGACATAAAATCCAAGTATTATCAGGTGAATTTTATCTCAGTGATTTTTTCCACTAAACTGTTGTCACTTCATTGAAATTCCTCACCAGTAAGAATTACGTAGCATTAGTTAAAAACAAAATCTATTGTGTTTTAATGTCAGTGTTAGATTCTTAAATACTAACAATCTAATCACATTTGAAAGGTATGTGCAGGTCATAAATTAAGGCTCAGTTAATACAGAAAATAATTTAATGCTAAAAGACTATTGGATTTTCATCCTTACAGAAATAGTAGAAGAAACCCAACTTGTCATGGAAACATATTTTTAATGAAAATTCAATAAGCAAAAACCACTTTGGAAGCTCAGGGAAAGTGTAAGAAGACATTTCTCCCAAGATCAGCCGATACAAACAACTGAATTACTTCGTTTGGAGTCAGCCTGTACAAAAGGCTATTGTAAAATCTTTCCTACACAAAAGGAAAAAAATTAAGCCTCCTGACTTTCCCTCAGCCAGACACTGGTTCCTGTGCAAACCAGCCACTAGAGGGTAGTGGTTCTCAAGCACCAAGCACACACGAAAGGATGTACATTTTCTATGTTTTTAAGCGCTGTGGTTGCCCCACACCTGCATAGAGCACGGCCTCGATGCGGTCCTTGATGTGCTGGGTGTTGCTCTGGGACAGCAGGTGAGCGGTGCCGTTGGGAGGGGGCACCACCAGAGGCCCCACCAGGAAGGCAGCAGCAGAGCCCAGGTAGTTGAGCAGCGAGGCGATGGCCGTGGCCGTGGCGCGCTCGTCTGGGGAGAACCACGTCGTGGAAAGGAACGGAGCCGCGTTCATCACCGTGGGCCCCGCCAGGCCGTTCAGCAGCTGCCCACCGTGGATCAGCCTGAAAGACACAACACACCATGGCCATTGGGGTGACAATTGCTGGCTGGGTTTTTTTAATTAAAAAGGCGTGTGAGACATCGGGTGCTGGAGATGGAGCTACCGCACAAAGAAATGGAAGTCCTGTGCAAAAGAAGGATATTCAATACACTAAAAGAAGCCCAATTACATTGATTTAAAGAATCTGGAGCTACTCTGATCTCATTACCTCATATAAATGGAGAAGCAAATGTTCTCTTCAAAGCAGAAAAGGGACTAAAACGGACTTTCTTTGCAGCAAAAAGGTATCATGATAGGATATAAAAGTAGAAAAGGTGTAGGAGCAGAAAAGCTTTAAATTACAAACACTGTAAATCTGACCCCTTGCCTGCATAAATCCCAACAGAAGATTTAAATTAGTTATGGCAGATCCAAAATTGAAACACTTCAGCAAAATACTCTGCAAATTTTTTCACTGCATTATTTATTTTTATTTACACACTCAGATGAGCTCTATGTGCCTACAGATGAGAAGGCCGGGCTGTTAGGGTTTCCAAGAGAGTCGTCTTCTCCAGCAATCTGGCCATTCTCAACATACTGCTGATACAGCCAAGTAAACCCAGATTTTTCTCGTTTTTCACACTCATTGGGATTTAACAGATAAGGCTAGTGACAGAACAGAGATAGTACTTCCAAGCAGTGAAGTCTCTGCAAAGTTTGGCTTAATACTAGTACGATGAACAAATACAGAAAGGACTTTTTGAAAGCTCTCCTACACGTGGAATTCAGTCAGAAATCTTCCACTTTGACTTTTCCAAAAAGTAATCATCTGTGGAAAGCAAAACTATTTTGGAATTTACATAAAAACTTCATGTCTAAGAAACAGCTAGAGAGTCAAATGAGATATTGCAACCCTCCAAACTAAATCTATTCATTGTGCAATAAAGTGGTGGCAGATGATATTTTCAAATGGGTGGTGTTTTTCTAACCATAGCAGGAACTCAGTGTTATTGCAGCAAGACTTGAGTTGTGACACATAAAAAGCTACGGCCTGAAAATGGGGAAACATAAGCCAGCATTTAGGCAGTGTTTCAAGCCACAAATGGCTGAATAACATACAGTGCAGCAGGAGTTTTTTAAAGCACACAAAGGAACAAAATATGCAAAAGAAATGCTTACAGACTCTTTATCATATTAACAAGACTGATTGCAGTAGAAAGGAATAGATGCTACCGATTCTCAGTGGATTAGAAATTGAATTTTAAAATAAAATTTATTAAAAATATACAGAAAAAAAGTGCTATTATATATCATCTGAAGGAAACATTCTGAGCTGGGACAGAAATAATATTCACTCTTACTTACAAGCAATTCAATGTTTTGGGGGTTTTTGGAGGTTTTTTTTTTTTATGCTCACATGGAAAGGACTGATTTCATTACTGGTGTTGACTATGTGCTTCAGATGGGCATCACCAAGGCATGGTCAGGCCTTTTTTGTTCTTGCTAAACTGTTACACACACTAAACCAAAATGAAATAGTTTTAAATAAGTAAAAGGCACTATATAAACAAAAAGCATTCTGGTATAGCTTTCTGGAGGACGCATTACACCAAGCCCCTATGGTTACTCTCCGGTGTACTCGGAACAAACCAAGGTATCTTTGCGCACTTTGGTATTTTCACTCTACTTATCTCACTACACTAAATTATTCCCAAACTTCTCCTAAAATGTTCCAGGGTATTTGCAGAGCTATGGCACATCCCCAGAAACAACTGCACTTCAGTAGCAAGTGAGGTAACTACTGCAACATATAAAGATTTTATTTTAGTATTTCCTCTTGCTCCAAAGTGAATTTAAGGTTTAAATTGTGTTCTTGTTATTGTATGTTTGGAAAACTGTGTCACCACAAAATAACCTTTATAGCTTTGGGTGCCACACTACTTCTGTTCACTGACACCACTATGGTATTATTGTTTCAATTCAAATATGCCTCCTCTGTAGTCATCCTAATGGAAAACAAAACTCACTAAAATCAGAAAAAAGTACAATTGTTCTGCAGCACCTGTGGCCATGTAGGCACTTCATCTGATAGAAGAAGGAAAGTTTTGTAAAAAAACCCCTAAACAAACCACCAAACAACACCCCCCAATTTATATATTGTGAAAACTACACACAAATATTCTTATCATGTACTTCAGATTTAGATTATGTCTTCAAACTTCATCATCTGAATAAAGCTCTATAACCAATCTCTATATTCAAGGGAGCAACAAATATTAATTTTACTTTGCAGATCCCAAGTGAGAAAGCAGCACCTAAATCCAGAGTTTTAATTCTGTATTACTTTTCTGTCTTTGTTGTTTTGGGGTTGTTTTTTGTTTGTTTTTTTCTTTTTTTTCCAAGAGTGAGCCAATTTTGCCTCTCTCAAGGTGTCTTCTGTTTGTGTTTTCCTGGCTGCTCTCTTTCCAGCCTTGTCCTAGCTTGTGTGCTGTCTGTTCCCACAATTTGCCTTTCCATCTGCATTTTTGGCATTTACCAAGTGTGACATTATCATCCAGGGTAGAGCATCTCTTATCTTCTTACTGTTTAATTTCTCAAGTCTAACATATTTGAGTTAATAAACACTATTTTCAGACTAAATTGCCATCAATTTACAGACTACTACCTCAAATATCTCTGCATATGATAACAGCCTAAACCCTATTTTATCTCTTTTTCGGTACTGGCTTGAATTAAGCTACTTTTTCCTGAGAATAAGATTATTTGCATGGTTCTTCTGCACATCCTTAACTCATTTCCCCAGAGAGGCAGGGACGAGAGATTCAAAACACAATTCAGAGCATTTACTAAGTTGCTGCTCTGGGAGATGTATGTAGCAGCTGCTCCACCTGACAGAGAAATATGAACACAACAGTATTTGTGGCTTTTTGCTGTTTGTTACAACAACTTATCAGCATTGCACTAGATTTTGGTCTTGCAGCCCTTGAGTTTCCTCCTGTACACCACCAGTGCTAAAAAATGCTCCAAGACCAAGAGAGGATTGTTTCTGTTAGCCCCTGATTTTCTTCTTGGTTCTGGTACTGAAAAGGTGCAAATAGGAACTGCATTTTCCCCGTCACTATTCCAATTTCATTCTGCATAATAAGTTTTCTCTTTCCTGAGGAAAGGGATGAAAAGATAACTTTAGGCCAGGATCTTACCCAGATGGAAAAACATTTTTCAGTTTCTTTACACTATTAAGTGTAATGTTCATCTGTTATTTATCCAGCTCTTTTCAGATGTGTTGTTTATCCAATCATCATTTAATTATTTTCATGTATCAAAAAGTAGAAGGCTATTGAGGTCAAATGACAGAAAACTACACGAGTAGAAGAAAGCTTTTTAGTCACAATCATTAAGTAGAAAATTGGAAAAAAGTTACACCAGAAATTCATCCTCGACTTACAAAATAATTTATGACTGTAGCTTAACGCAAATATCTATCTAAAATACCTTGTTTCTAACTGTCTCAGAAGCCAGGTCAGGACTCATTTTGATATGTCAAGGTTTTTGCACACCTGACCTCTCTGCTAATGAATTTATGTGCTCTGCCAAACTTGTACCTTGCAATTGGATATGAGTCCTTTGTAAAAAAAAATAATAATTATTTGAGGACTGATAGCAAATGGTAGTGTGAAATATCATATGCCAGAGCATCACAGTCATGAGTAACTTAGACATTTACATTATGTATCTAACTAAAAAAATACACAGATATATACACACACACACACTTTTGCACAAAATAAAGATCACTTTTGTTCCTAAATTGGCCTCTGAACTGCAAAAATATAGTACAAGGGACAGTTCAAATACAGCAATAGAAATCAGAGAAGAAAAACCCCCTATACTGTCACGTCTTTCCCAATTTTTTATCAAGTCACATTATAAATAACTTTAATTATATGGTTTTCATCACTTCCCTGAGAAGACTTGATATTAGTATCAGGAACTGACCTGGATATACCTGCCTTATTCACTTCTTGCAGTCACTGCTGCAAAATCCTAACAGCAACAAAGAAAGCCATGTAAGGCTGTAAATGCTGAAATTACAATATCACTGAGAAAACTGGGTATGAAAAAAAAGGTGAGATTTTACAGGAAAAAGGTTCTACTGATTGATGGTAATACCATACAGTTAAGATGGGAAAGCACTTCCATTTACAGTCAGCTTTATTTTCCTTTTCTCCTTGTTGCAAACTTTGCATGCATGGTCACAGTCACCTTAGGTACCGGATTTGTTAAGCTATTTAAAAGCTGTGAGTTACATAAATGCTTTTTCTAGGTAAAAAATCCAGACATTTAGTATTTCTACCACTGTGTGTCTAATGCCTGGACTTAGGAGAATTTCAAATGAAAGAAAATCTCATTAGTTTCTGTACTCAGATGAGGGGAAAAAGGCAACAGTGAAGGAAAAACTACTTACTCAAAAAATTACTTTTAATACAACGGATTTAAACCCCACAACACTAAAGTAAGTATCCAAAGCTCAGCTCTAAGATATATTAATTGAACTTGCTCTGGGAAGGCTAAGATTGGAGAAGTTGGATCAGTATTTTACCGCATTCACAGTACGGAAAAAGCATTTTCACCTTTTCTGTGGCAGACAACACAGTGAAGAACAAGGCTGTCAAGCCCAGGCTGTTCTTCTGACTGTCTAAACACAATGACCACGGCCAACTGGAAAACTCCTTTGCATCCTAGGAGGGAGTAGAGCTCTTTTGAAGAGCCCTGAGAAAATGTGATTCTGGTGCAGGCTTTTTTCATGGAACTTCTACCATGCTTTTCCTACTTGCTGCCATGAGAACTGACCACTTAGTCACTACTCAAACTTCTATGCAAATACAACAAAAATAAACTGTAATTCAGTTTTGCACTGTTGGGCAAAGTGTGAGGAGCAACCAAGTCACTGAGTGCTTCTTCTGCAGGAAGACAGTACTATGGTGTACCACTTACTATGGAAAAGTCTAGTACATGAACTGCTGATCCTAACAATTAATGCAAAAAGCAATTCTGGATAAAGAAGTTAATGTTTCATAGAAATGGATGGCTAATATTTCTTTCACATGCCTGACAATTTCATTCACTGAAACAAGTGGATTGTTCAACTCCTGCTAATTTGGAAGACAAACAGGTTTATGCAGTGATTAGCTCATTGTGGGAACTTCTGGAAGCAAATGAAAGAGACCCTTCCACTGGAGGACTTCAGAGAACTTTTGAAGTGCTATTGAATTTAGTGTCACAAAGCAAGCAAATACCTCCTACTCTAGAGTGTCTACACTGACGTAATATGCACGTTGCTGGCCCAGGAAAAGGCATATTGAAAAGGCGTGGCCTTAGCCACGTTATACATTAGGAGACTGATTATACCTCAGAGAGAACCAACATCAGTTTCAAGAACCACTTGTGATTTTTCACAATCAAGCTACTAGAAGTGGCTAGAGCTTTTCCTTTAAACTCACATAAATAAACACAACAAAAGAACCTTGCAGTACGTGGAACTTTTTCAGGCACTTTTAAGGCAAAGAGAATTAGGGAGGTCAAATTCAGGCTTTACTGCAATTCACTGCTATAGAGTATGGGGAGAACCAAAGCAAATGCTGTTTTGTTTATACCCCAAAGAGAGCACAGTAAGGCTCTATGTCTGGAAAAAGACTGGAAGGAAAAATGCCTCTGGGTAAAGCAATGAATTCATCTATTAAAAATAACATTCTGATAGATGAATTTCATGGAAATGCACTTCCTTTCAATATTTTCATTAAATGATATATTTATACTACAAAAGCTTTCTGCCTTCTGGATATTCATGGATTGAGGCCATTAGCATTTTTTAGCTTGTTTTTGATGCATGCGACCATTGATATGTGGCATAATTTAAAGTTGGTTTTTCCCCCATCAGTAAGAAATATTATTACAAGCAGAAAGCCTGAGTCATGGGTGTGGTACATTATCTCCAGGAACAGAGTGAAAAAGAAAAACTTTAAAATGCACATTTAGCCATTTTCATCAGGAATTAGGCTCATGTTTTACCCCTGTATGAATCATGGCCTCAGCACAGTCAGTCACACCATTATGGGAGAGGACTTGGAAGGGACGACAGCATCTCCCAGTCATCTCAGTCTCATGTCCCTTCTCCCACACTTACAGAAAACAGCAAATACATTTACAATAGTCTGAAATATAGTGAGTTTTGAAGGACTGGAAATCCAGGGTTACTCCAAAACTTATTACTGAGAGCCTGCCGAGAGAGACAAGGATTTGCAAGGAGAGGATGCAGCAATCTCAGGCCAAGACCCTGAGGGCTCCATCAGACATCCTGACAGAGGAAAGGGATGAGGAGGGTGTACAGTGAGACCCCCTGGCACTGTGGTGACAAATTCCCTTGCATCCTCACACCATGTTATTGTGCAGCCATCACACCTGTCACACAGCTGTGTGTGTGGGGGTTCTTCACTTTATCCAGGTTTGAAGGATAAGGACATATAAAGTTAAAGCTGAGGGGTTTTTTTAGTTACAAGTTCTGTTTTCTTGTTTTTCTTTTAAAACTAACCCACTCCATTAACCCATTACTAAAAGAAGAAATATTTAAAGCAACACTAACAGAGGACATGCTCATCAAATATGAACAGACCCAAAGTAAACACTATTGTAAACACAAAGTAGGCAATTACATTATGGGCTAATGAGGCAAAACACACTGAGAAAAACTATCAGGGAAGTGCACCAGGACTGGCTGCTATTGGGGCTGCTGTGGGAGAAAGTTGATTAAGATTACTTAGAACAAAAGAGGTCCTAAGTAGGATTTTTTAGTAAAAGAGTAGGAGCATACAGGAGATGCAGCAAATTAAGGAATGGGATAAACAAGATTTAAATGTTCCTGAATAATATTTCTTAAGCTAGTGAAAGAGCAAGAGGGTGTTTTGATTATAATGCAGCAACTTCTATATAAATTCAATTAATATGAATTCTTAAAGACAGAAATTAGCCAACATAATGAGTCACAAACTAAGGCAAAAAGCTCAGTATGATTAAAAAATTAAAAGCGTTCTACAGTCAAGGATACTACCTGCCATTATATGAGATGAAGCTAAGTATCCCACAGAGAATATACATTCTTCCCTTCCAGCATAGGCTTACAATAGCTGAGGCCTTGTAGAAGTGCTGCCCACTACATACTGCTGCAATACCAAATCCTTTCTGAGTTTCTTTTAATGTACTGGATTCAGTACTCCAAGAATTTACACAGGGTCTGTAAATTGCTAATTCAGCAGTCACACTGCTTGCTGGGGCAGGTGGATGACACCCACAGCGCCACAGCCAAAGTCCAGCATGGGAGCAAGAGGAAAGAGCATTTATGACCAGAACTGTCAAGTCACCTCCTTTTTTCACTAAGGCTGTTCCAGCTGAAGGAGAAGCCCATTTCAATGCCCCTGGAGTGGTGGCACTGATCAGGAGCTCGTGGTGCATCACAGGACACACGGCTCGAGCAGTGGCAGGTGGGACCACTGGGCAGCCAGAGGGACACTAAATCACCCCCCACTACCATCAACAAATAAGCAAAGCTGGAAAAAACCATCAGCACTTAGGAACAACTCACAGGACCTCTCATCTAAAACAAATGCTTTGGAGCAGAGGTTCAAAAATAAACCCTGTGTACAAGATGAAGCTGGTGAAGGTAATAAAAATAAGATAAACTGTTAAGTTACAGGGGCATAAAAAAAGAAGTATTCCCCACGTGAACCCACTCATGAATGACCTGTTTCCCTTTTTTCCCCACTTTCCTCTTTTTTCTCATACCATGGTTTAACCCAGTTCAGCGCTCCCCCAGCAGTGCAGCCAAAACACAAACCAGCACCCTCAGCACCAGGCAAGTGCTCAATCTTAATGCTTTCCCCCTCCGCTTGCTGAGCTGCAGCACACAAACAGGTATGTTTATTCATCTTTCTACTCCCAGACCCTCACTTTAGATTAAATCCTTTTTTCATTTCTTTCCCCAGTGAGGTAGGGAGCACAAAACACTCAGCACACTCTGTCTGTATTTCTTACAGGCTGATTTGTCTACCATCCTCTCCTAACACGCTCTTCTCATTCCCTAGAACACTTTAATTTCTCTTCTCCACAGATGCTCCAGTTTGCGTTGACTGGGGTTTTTGAGCACAGAAGTGTGTTCAGTATTGACAAGGAATATGGGAATCCTAGTATGTCTTTCCTTTACTGAAATTACCTCTTCCAAGGTGCCCTTTTGCATTTTTCATGCATGAGAATGGTGGCTTACGGCAGCCTTAGGATCAGAAAAGACAAATAATGAGATGATCCCATGTAATTCTTTAGGCTTTCAGGGATGAAAAAAGGAAAAATGTGGAATTATTAAATGGTAAGTCTAACAAGAGTAAAATACAATCTAGGTTGCAACTAGCTAATAGAACCAAAATGTACCAAAGATGTGGTAAGAGTGAATTTTCAAATATAGTAAAAGAAAGAGTCCACAACAATAAATCTAAGAGTAAGAAAAAGATTCAAAATCCCAAGAACTGGTAATATTAACAAAAAGACCCATTTACAGGATCTACCAGCTATTGGTGTGTCTCCCATAAATGACTGTGTAAACAATCACTCTGATGCCACTGTAATTCTCCATGCTATTTTGCTGGATTCTCAATAAACATTTTAATGGTACTTTTTGCCACGGAGCATCCTCTCACTGCCATGATTCAAGGTCCTCAATAACTACTTCTCTGTTGTGAAACCTAATGTTAAGGACAAACACTACCAGCCCACAGGATAACAAGTTCTAATAAATTGCTTAATTGAAGTATTCAATACAAATGACAAATTATGTTACATCCTTTAGTTCCATGTCTTTAATTATCCTATCTTTCAAAACATTTTAAGAAGTCTTACATTACACAATCAGTCTTAAAAGCCGAAGATTTACGGCTATGGGCTGATTTCATCATTTCATTTCCTTTTTTTTTTTCACACATTTCAGCTCATACAGCTTTTTACCTGGATTTAAAACCTAAGATATATGTAAATCTATTCCTAAACACAGAATACGAAGTAAATATGAAGCGTTACGTGGAGGGAAGAAACAACTCTGATTTAATCTATTAAATAAATGGCCTCCCACTAACATTAATGTTCAGGATAAAATAATCAAATCCTAAAAAGGCCTAATGAAAATATTTATTCAGTGACAAGCAGATGTCAGAAAGGAAACGACTGAACAAAATACAGACAAAAAGGCATTAGTGATGTTCTTGCAACCTCCAGGGAAGGGAAGAAGATTCAGGAAAAGCACAATTTGGTAACATACTTTTTTCTTTTATGTTCTATATAATGTATATTAACTGTGAACTAAAAAAAACCAGGTGTGGTAAATTAAGCTTTCATAACATTTAGAAAGGAATAATAGTTTGGGGGTTTGTTTCTAGAAGTCAAATGTACTGCCACATATCTGGCACGTTTGACAAACCTGCATGGTACATAAGAAAAATTCTTTTTAACGTCCTTGTCTGTTTGATAGACTCATTAACCTCACAGGTTACTGGGCTGGGGAGGAAAACAGGTAAAAGCATATGTGTACATAAGAGGGACTTTATTAGTCCATGTAAAGGATGGATCTTCTATCTGACATGCAAGTTCACACTTCAACATTTTCACCATGTACTCCCACTTCAGCCTGCACTGAATTTATGCAATTCTGGCATGGATTTCCAGTACAGTTTTAGGTCACACACTGGCAGAGAACAAAAATTCACCACAGAAAATTCACAGCTGTTTCAAGAGACACACCGAAATGTGCAACTTGAATGTTCCCTCATATGCATAGGCATCAAATGTACTGAAAATTAAGGTTAAGGTCTATGTTAAAATGTGACTCAGAGAACTGGATGGTCTTAGTCTTATATTACACACAATAACCAGAAGAATAATTATAGACTAGAAAGGGGCTTAAGAATACACTTGGATATTAGAGGTCTGTTTGGGATAAGGAGTATAAAGCAGCCAGGATTAAATGTCAGTGATTTCCTTATGTCTATGACTGCTCTGATAGGTGGTGGGCTTTAGTAGCTCTCCTTAACATTAAATCACAAGATCTTAGGGAGCAAAGACTGCTACAAAGTACAAAACCCCCAACCCAAATCTTACAAACCTCACGAACATTCTTATAATTTTATGTATATTAGCTCTGACATAATTATCCCATGGAAATCTTCAGCATATTCCCACAGATTACTCATAGACCGAAGAAACACACTACAAAACGTAAAAGCATTTAAAGAAATTCCAGTTGCACTGGCTTCTGAAATGCTTCCAATTAGCTTGTGTGTGATCTTGTCCCTCTGACAGGCTGTGTAACATTCAAATTGTTCTATTAACGCATATACACATTCGGAATAAGTGCATAATTTGGTGCTCAGCCAGTTGTGGCTAATGCATTAAGCAGTAATGCTCATCTCAAAAATATTTTATTTGGTATCATGCTTCAAATAATAGATGAAAACTGGCCTTAAGCCTTAGCCCTCAAAACAATGCAAGTTACATGGTATAACATCACACAATCTGTACAATTATTTACAAAGTCTCAAGAAACTTCACTGAAAACCATTCTTTTGCTGCACACAGTTGGCCATAATTAATTCCTGGTAGATTTTTAATCAAACAATGTAAAAGATCAAGCTACTTTCTCATGTAGAGCAACAGCTCTTGAAAATTTCTTTTTTGGGAGTTGGATAAGTAGGCAAATTTATCAGTTTCAGATGCAGATGATACATATTTTCACAGCATGAATATATGAAATTATTAACCTTTTCCATCAAGATTCTGCTCATACTCCTTTTTTTCCCAATATAGTTTTCAATAAATTTTAACATCATGTTTTATACATCTCATTCATCAGACTCTATCCAGTCCAAAGCCTTTCTTTTCCTAGTTGATGAAGTTGTTCCTTGAATGTTTCTCCTTAGTTATGTATTTCATTGTTTTCCTAGGCCTCCTTGCTGCAGCTACACTGGAAAACCTTGTTTAAAGTTGATAAGAAGTTGTGGAAACTCTCCTTCCCACTACCCAAATGATACCTCACATCTAAATCTCACTTGGGAATTTTCATCTTCTCAGGTATTTACAGTCTTGTTTAGGTAAAGCCTAGGGCAGAAGATACCTTCTGGCATACATCATAAATGAAGAGCTATGTAAAACACCACATTTCAATGCATTTAAGCCATCTGTCCCATTTAAAAGCTATTGATATTTAACCCAAGACTGATGAGAATGAACAAACTGAATATCGAGCACCCCTAGACATTCAAAGAAAATGTAAACCAAGGGTAAAATGAGGACAGCTCTTCCTGGCCATGCAAACAGTATATTTTCCTCAAGAGGGTCACTGTGAAGGGTGGCACAATATGTTTGGTTCAGCCTGTCCTGCTCATGGAGTCCTTGAACACCCTGTCAAAATGGGCAACACTGGGCAACCAACATCAGGAGCACCTTGAGTGCTCCCTTATATGCTCATTAAACACCTAAGAACTGAAATTGCATCCCCGCTACCTGTCACACTGCTCTTAGTTTACTTATCAGGGCTGGTTTTACAATTTACGTGTTTTTTACATTGTCAGTTCTCTCTCTGCACCTCTTTGTTTTATCCATGGTACCCAATCATCAACTTTCAATTTAACACCAAACATGTTCTTTCTCAGCTTAAAAGGTTTCCAAGCTGATTTTCAGATTAAGCAATACTAAGGGAAAAAAAATAAAACAAAAAAACCAAACTCAAATAACCTGCTAAAGTAATACCAGGACTGCCTGGTAGAATTCAAGCTGACTAGAATTCACGGGGGAAAAAAACCCAACCCACATAAAACATTTTATTTGTAAGATCTTTTCTTAGCGTTTACATATTATGCAAGCATAACTAGCAAAGAACCAGTGCTCCTGCTTTTTTAAAGTAGAAGGAAAGAGTAGTAATGCCTGCGTACTCCCACCTCCTTCACACTAAGAGGCAAAAGAAAATTAAGTGAACAACAAGTGATCCATATTCCCTGGATGTACAAAACAAGCACTACTGCCATACTTACTGAGGATTCCCAGATCCAGGATATGTTGATAGAACAATTGAATTGTTTGGTTTGTGGGATTTTTAGGAAGGAATCTCTTTCTATCACAAATTCTTAAAGTGCATGTGTACAGCAGACAATCATTTCACTGCAGAAAAAGTACAAGGCTACTTTGGAACATGGACTGAAAGAGACTACATGAAAAAAGCCATTTTGCACAAATTCATCTGTCTCACGGCATGATCCCGCACATTCAATATGAGAAAATGAACTAATTATTTAATATTTGCATACAAATTACTTATTTTGGGGGGTTGAGGCATGGCTCCCTGTGTGATCTTGGACCAGTTTCTGAACCTCTCTACATCTCTGGTTCCTTATTTGCAAAGCAGATTAATATTAGTTATGCAGGATGGGGTGAGGCTTAATTAATTCAAGCTTGTAAAGGGCTTTCTGATCTTCAGATACTATGAATAAGAAGGACTAGAAAAATCCATTTAAGAAGCAAAGAACCATGTAAACCCATGGCCACACAACAAACATTTGGCCAATCAACTTCATACAGAAAATTTGTAGTAACATTTCTTTGTAGTAGCAGCAAAAATTACATTACCAGAAAGAATAAAATATATATAGTAAAAATAATTAATTCACTTACTTCTTCCTAATCTCTAGGTCTGAAACTGGAACACATCTCAGGCCAGCTCCCAATACCATGAGGGATGATGTTAGTAACACTGTTACCCTCAGACCTAATAAGAAAAAACAGCAGTATTTTACAAGTTAAATCAGTAATATTGGAAAAAAACCATTGCTTAAATATATATATATATTTACATGCAGTCTCACAGAAATAACACATATTTCTTTCAAATCATAAGCACTTTGGTGCTGATATGCATTCCAGACACATTATGAAATCCTGAGTTATTTTCTACACTTACACTCCAGAATTACAAAGATTTACTCTTGGCATAGTAATGCACAGGAGTGTATCCAAAAATCTTTACAGACATTCTTGAAAGTGAAAAGTGGTAATAAAAGTATCATCAAAATGTACAATATTCCCTTTAGAATTAGAGGCATTGGGGAACATGCTCTACTGTGTTATGTGAAATCTAGGCAGACGCAAAGAAAAATCTGGACTTGTTCATTCTTCTCCAACTACTTAAAGAGCACAGACACAGCACTGTTATTGTTTTCTTTCATAATGCAGATATGCATTTCATCCCAAAGAAACAACCATTTATTCAGGGGAAAAGACGTGCGAGTATTTTTTTGCAGTCCTTGCAATTAGGGCAGATTTTTGCTGCTCTCAGCTCAAATTGTCAGAGGTTGTAAATATCATACATTAGAAAAAAACCACAATTGACTGATTCCTTGAATATGTTTTTTTCCTCACTTGATTTTCAACTAAGAAGCACTTAGATTAGAAACAACCTTATCTTTGTGCTGCAATTCCTTTTGCCAGCAGTTTGTTTGCTGCTCCTAAGGTGTTTCCATCAGCAGCAGAGAACAGTGACAGCTGAGGGGCTTAAGCTCCAGAATCTTGCAAAACACCAAAACCATAAACACTCACAATTAAAAACCACAGAGAGAGTTTGCATCTGTGAAGGTGCAAATTTTGAAACAATTTCACACAGCAACAAATAGAAAATAAAGGGCTTCCATGTTCTTGGTAGAATGTAATAAAAATTATTCGCAATTTTTGATGACAAGCATGCAACATCTCTAACATTTAGGTAAAACTAGTAATTACCCAAAATACAGATGGTAAAAGAACCAGTCCTATGATAAGTCACCTATCAAACAAACAACTGATTCTTTCTAAAACTGCACATTTTCAGAGAAGTGCTCCTTCTGTTAGTGACTCCTGTAACCAGAACAATTCAGCCAATAGTTGCATTAAATATTTTGTCTCCATGTATTTTACTAAAATGTAATTTTACTGGATGAGTAATTTTGTTCATATTCTGAACCTCACTCACGGGTATGCAATTCCTGGTGCTGGACACTGCACAAACCAAAGACAAGTTTCTCTCTCAACCAGCATAGCCCAAGACAACCCAAACAAAAATAAGTTAGTAAGTTACAGGTTTTCTGAAAGGGAAGTGTGACTTCCTTTGGTAGGGCTCAGTCATTAACACAAGGAATGCCAGCTGCAGTGATGTGACTCCAAAGGACACTTCACATCCCTCATGCCCTGGAGAAGTATCATCAGACAAAACCATTTCTTTCCTGGTAGGATTTCCCAATGCCTCCTGCAACTTAGTTGCTTGACTCTGTGCTCAACCAGCAAACCTTGCTGTTAAACTGGTTTTGCAAGTGTGTTCAGAGAGCCCTAAATAAATGCCCATTTAACATAGCTGTTCAAAACCTTCATGTTCTTATGTTTGCTGGGCCACCATGAGTCTTCATGCCAGACTTAAATCCACATTACCGTACTGCCTATGCTGTGGGGGCAATTACTTCTATCTGGATTGCACACATGATGCTTTTGCCTTTTCTTCTTGGAAATTAAACTTTGTTAGCACTGCTTCTGTGTATAACGGAAGTCTGTATGCCGTAAGGACTGGAATTTTATTGATGGAAAACTGAAATACAAATCTTTTATCTGAAAACCTGAAGTTTTCAATTAGGAAATACTGTGAACATGTTTCAGGAAAGCTCCAGTGATGTACACATCACCTTATTTTCCATGTAAACTAGGATCTTTTAGAACTATATTTCACAAAATACGGCGCATTCTGCCTTTCAAGAGACAGAAGGACAAGGACAGCATGGAAGGTGCTGCTCATGGGGCCCCGCTTAAGGGACAAGCCAGGGGCAAGCCCAGGACACAGCAGTAAATGAGAAACAGAAATTTAAGTTTAAATCACCACAAGACACAAAATGAGTGTTTCCATAAAAAAAAACCAAACTTCTATTTGATTTCTAATCTTTAAAAAAATCCCTAAAGCAAAACAAAATTATACAAACCAAGAAAGTTTTAAATTAAATTTGCACAAAAATTTCCTTAAAAAAACCCCAACACGCAATTTCGTGAAAAAGTAATTAGATGCTGAAGGTTGCCTCCAGCCCTAAATTTAGGCTTATCTTTAATGTCAACCTCACATGTCAGGTAATTTTAAAGTAAAATTATCTGTTAAAGCCTCAAAATCATGCATGCCTGATCTTTCCATTCTTTGAAGTCCTTATCTTGAATACTATTTACTGTAAGGTATCCCTTTTAAATGTTTCGATTGCACAGATTATTCTTTGTCCTTTTTTTCTGTTTCCACCTTAACACATAAACATACCGTGAAAACTCCCTCGGTTAATGCTGCATGTTGAAAATGATGACACCAAAGTGAAAAAAAGACTGTCAGACAAGCAGCATATTGGACATTTTCTTTGCTAATTACACGATACAGTTTTACCCTCTAAGCATCTCACCGTGTTATTTTGCTTTACGTTTTAATTCTTTTTAATCTTTGTTAGAAACTGATCTTTTTATTTATTTCAGTATTTTTGTTTTGAACACTGCAGTTGTCCTAACACTGAATTTGACATCCAGTATTACTCTAAAAGGTGCACCCCAGAGTGCTTAAGATAGCAACCATGCATCATGGGGACTATAAACCAAAGCAACCAAGCTTGAAAAACAGCCTGTGAACCCTGCAGAAAATTATGTCTCTATTTTAAAAGATCTAAGTAATTCACTCAACCAAGAGATTTTGTGGAGATATAATTAACTTCATTAATTCTACCCTGTAAATGCAAGCAGTAATTGGAGGGAGGGAGGAGGGTACAGCTTCTTAAAATCCATCATTCAGTTTCTACCCGTTTCCATCCGAGGTTTCTGACATAGGGCTGGAAGGGGAAGAAATTCCTTTAAAAGATATTTTCTGCCAGTGGGTGAAGTTTTGTGTTCTTTACACCTTGTTTCCTTAGCTGCTCATTCCCGTCTTGCTCTTGCAGGAGGTTTCTGGGCCCCACAGGTGGCAGTGGCTCTTGAGTAAACTGTGGCCTCATTCAGAACAGCCAAACATTACTGGCAGCAACAGAAAAGTCCAAGCAAGCAGTAGAAATTGAGTCGGTAATAAAAAAGACATATTAATTATCATTTATGAGTGTAACAGCCAATATTGTTCAACTGTTTAACCCTCCTGTGGCTCATAACACCATCTGCTTTATGACTTCAGCAGTCAATGCTGCATTTGCTGTTTTATATTTCTTTTAAAAACAACTGTCTCCAAAATCCAGCCACCATCACAGACTGAACAAATGCTCACCCCACAATCCCACACCACACAGAGCACCACCGACAGCCCAACACAGAGCACAAGCAGAACCCCACCAGGCTGGAACGTGTGGGCAGTGGCTGCCAGCGGCACCCAGCTGCTCTTCAGCTCCCTCACAGCAACATCAAGCAAGAGCATCCAGTACGTGGGTGCGGATCCCCCACAACTCCCCCAGGATGCCTTACTTTCAAATTGCTTTTCAAAGTATATGAAAAGAAAATGCATTCCCCCACACCCCCACATTACTGACTTGTAACCCAATGAGTGAATTATTATGCCCAGTTTAACATGAAACTTAACAAAAGATGTTGTATGGCTACAGTGAAGTCCTCATTCCAACACTTTATACATTACAGTTTGTCACTCATGAGGAGAACATGATTAACTCATTCCTGTGCATTCCCCACCTGAGCCCAGCACAGCAGAACCAGAAACCCCTGGGGTTCCCACTACTGCTACAGAGCACTGCCAACAGTCCCTTCTAGCTCAGAGCATCACACACATGCAGACATTGTCTGAGTTTGGCTTTCCCCCTACAATGAAGCATTCATCCTAGGGGAAATCCCAGTCGGATGGGCAGAACAGACAGGTTTTCACCTTTCTCCTTTCTTTTAATGCAAGTTTGGCCAAAGGCAAGGCTGCTGGATTCAGCCCTTCCCCTGGCACAGCAGCAGTGATTCCCCTCATACAGCTCACACACCCTGCTCTTGGGCGCGGCAACATTTGAGGGGTTTCCTAACTTCCCCTACAGATACTAAAATCAGTTCTCACAAATACCAAGTGCGACAAGGCTCCAATTAGAAACAAGTGACATCAGCCTGCTGCACTTTTTCACAGTTTTTAAAGACCAGGCTGAAAGTGCGAATGGTCCCTTCTGACACTGAACTGAGAGTATTTGCTTAACTTCCCTATCATTTTGACTAAAACACATCTAGCTAAAAGAAAATAGAACGTAAAATTCTGTCTTGGTCCACACACACCAGGAAATTAAAAACTCACCAATTGCAACAGCTGTTCCAACAATTCACTGTTAAATTGTGCTTTTCCACCCAATTTAAAGCAAATTCAAAAAAGTTCTTGTTTTGCCGTTCTTGACAAAACAAACCACAGTTCCTGCATGTTTCCTTCTATGAAATTAAGCTAGAAAAAAGAACTTTTACATTTGGGTTCAGTAAGCAAAGTATTGAGCTCCAAGTCATACACAATTTTTCTTTGGACATGGAATTGTTTTTATTCCTTGTTTAAATGCCCTCCTTATTGCTCAAGCGTTCTTTTTTAAAGGATTTCTTTGCTGGATACCAATTCTCTGTTTCATATGGTGGGTCTGCTTTTCTCCCTTCTTAATACATGCCTATGCATTTAGCTATAATTAAAAAAAGGCTTAATTAAACCACTCCCTTTACCAGGGAATCCTGAAAGCACACCACACACTCACCATCCTCCAGAAATCTTTGGCTTTTGAAGGTAATTCTAGTAAAATTATACTAATAGCTGCAACATTTACTCTCATAACATAAATTATCTTTGCCATGATTAAAATACCAAAAAAATTGGCTTTCTACTAAACACAGCGAATAAAACTTGCATTGTGCCTGCTCTTTGCCAAATTGACTACAGCCATTAAGGAGGATAAGTGGCAATCCTCTTTCAAAAGATGCATCCCTGCATCAAGTAATACAATTTTCAAAAGAAAAGAACCTTTTCACTGATGTAAAAATACTTCATAGCTGAAATGTGGTCCCAGTCTTTCTGCTAACACATGGAACAAACTTGAAAAGTCAGTATATTGGGCCTGCCTCAGATTCCACAAAGGCACTTGATTGCAGAGTGGCATAAATTGTGTTTGGAAACTCAATGGAAAATAAATACATTCTCAAGAATACTATCAATAAAAACTGGGAACCAAATACAAACACTGCATGCAGGAGAGAACAACTACCAGGTCATATGTAGCTAATCCAAAATTACAGATTCACAGATAATTCTGAGGTGGAAGGGACCCCCAAGGATTGAGTCCAACTCTTAAGTGAATGGCCCATACAGGGATTGAACCCACCACCATGGTCCATACAGGTATTGAACCCACCACCACGGTGTTATCAGCACCATCAGCACCATGCTCTAATCCTAGTTTGATGGCCAAGATATCATTGGTGCTATTAATTGCTGCTTCTATCATTGGGTGCTATTAAGCACAACCTGGACCTTCCTTTCTCTCTGGCTACTTGATGCTGATGCTTCTGTTATTGCCCCATTTCAAACCTCTGGTTTTAAAACAAGCTGAAGCCAAGTGCTTCCATTCATTTCCCTGGCTTTATGTGGCACTGCCAAGACAGCATCCAAATTTCAACAGGAAAGATTTAGGACATAAGTACTTTTTTTCTGATTGAATATGAAGCCAACTCTAAACATTCTGCAAGACAGGTGACAGCATCCTTCTGGTATCAAAATGTAAGAACCAAGCTCCATCATACAGAACTTGTCTGAAATAAATTAAACCCAGAGCTACATTTCAACCCTCAGTCTTGTCTGGGTCACAAGAAGATCTTTCCTGTACTAATCCACAACACAGACGAGTTTCATCTTTCAGCGGTGGGTTGCAGGACAGATTCCACCAGACACTGCTTCAATTTCTGTCTGACATAAACAGCTGGCAGATTGAGATGCCCAGATGAAATATGTACTAGAAACTTCTTGAAACGTAGACATAGGAGGTAATGATCTTCACAGGAGCAATTTCTCTTTATAGTACCTTACAGCTGTTGCAATAGAATCTGTCAGCAACTGCTGCCCAGTTAACAGCAAGGCTATCAGCAGGAGTTTGACATTTCTATATAAATTGATTTACTTGCAGAATTTAAATTTGAGGAAACAAACTCTGTACACAAACACAACAAGTTGAAGTAAAATAGTTCCTGTGATTTGGACAAACTTTCTCATCAGGTCAGAAAGTCAGTAGAGCCAATATCCCAGAAGTGTCATCACCACTGACGGGGGAAACCCACATGAAAGTCCCTGCCAGATCAGGAAGACAGACGGGTGCCAAGGACCAGATCTGACCCAAAGATAATGTCATCTCTGCTGCTAGCACTTGTTGAACAGACATAGAAAGGCTGTGTGCAAACTGAAAGCATGAGGGCCAATACACATCCTTTCTTTTTCCGGTGTACCTCTCTGATGAAGAACATGCATTCTCTGCAAAAACATCATCATGTGCATCCTTGTAAGGAGATGTAACCTCCCAAATTCTAAGGTTAGTTAAGAATTTTGTAAAAAAACACAATATAGCCCTGAGACTCAAAGTACAAAATTTAGCCAGTCAAGTGTTTCACACAGAAGACACTCATCTTGAGGGAAATGACTGAACACATATAACCACTAAAACAGATATGGAAGCTGACAGAACATAATTGTGAGAAAGAAAACTAAATAGAAAGCAATTGAGAGTTATTATGACAATCACACAACCACTCCACAATTCCAGAGCTGCTGCATCTTTATGTGCACCCTGACTGTAAGGAAACCAAGACACATAAGCACACACTCTAATTGCACTGCTCACTTCTGGTTTGTATTGTAAATACTGTTCCTGTTTTTAAGTTATTTTTATTCATCTCCACACACTCCCCTCCCCACCATTCATTAAAGCATATTGAAGTCCTTATTCTTCTGTTTACTCTAGATACAAGAACTTGACTGCACCTGTTAGAAAGAACAACAAGCTAAAACAACCACGTGAAGAGGCTGCAGGGTGCCTTCATCTCATTTGCATGGATGAAGCCAAGCCCACGTGAACAGTGGATCTATCCTGTTTTAACATTATGCCAGTGTATTAGGCAAGCACATAATCAATCAATAAAAACATGTCAAGGAAAGTATCGCTTAATTCTCCTGCTCTCTACTGCTCTACATTTAGTTTTTATAAACTTAATAACCCAAGTTCTTCACAGACTTGGCTCCACTACCGTGGATTTAACCACAGCAGGTGACACACTACACCTGTAAACACAAAGCAACTATTTCGGAGTTTGTGCAGCGATTTAGAAGTTTGGTACGGTAAATCAGTCCTATTTCTAAGAACTGAACAGGCTTAATCTAAGCTTTTGAATACATGAAAAGGTAGTTTACAAGTAATGAAGCTTCCTTCCACATGGCACTGAAGGGTTTTGAAGCATCCTAACAGTTTAACATCAACAATGGGAAAAAAATGGCAAAAGATGTAAATTAGAAATCTGCATTGCAAGTTTATACAAGTGTTGTAAATTCTATTCAGCAATCCAGAGGCTGACATTTTGCTTGAACAGATAAACAAAGTGCTGAGAAGAATCAGGCACTTCAGTGCCTGAAGATCAAAATGATGATTTTAGCATCAGTCTTAGACCCTTTACTAGAATATCTCCTATTCTTTAATAACATGTTTCTGGGCTTCAAAGGAGACCAATTATTTTAGTCAATTCTTGTTATTATACATTTTACTGCAGAAAGCATTCATTTTATCCGCAACTAATCCAAGTGCAATGAACCTCTCTTAATGCTTGCAGAGCATCTCTGAGAGAAGAGAGCACTGGCCTGGGGCAGCAGGACCTCCATCTCTCAACATGCCTTATGAAGGGCAGGCCACTTCTCCTCTGCTTCCCTTCTCTCTTTCCCCCACCCTCTGCCTTGTTTATTCAGGCTATGAACACAGGCAAACACAGGAGCCTGTCACACCATCAGTATTAGAAAGTCTGTTAAATCAGGTTTTCTCTTCACCAGAGGGGAGTGCAGTGGTGGGATACAACAAAAAAGAGCTACTTGAGTGCTTACTAAATCAGTGACATTAACAAACACTTGTGTGAGTCGTTCTTTCTTCTCTCACCACAGGTAGTTGCTTTCTACTCTCAACACCAATACCTAATAAAACATGAAGATTCAGGTGAATCATTGAATCCAGCTTTGCCATTTGATAAAATTAAATCTACACAATGGGATGTGCTAGTGTGTACATACAGAGAGATGCACAGCAATTGACAAGAACAGCCAATAATGCAGTCGGGGACTAAACCTCCTCATTAATTCTGAAGCTAAGTTAGGGATGTCACTAACAAGTTGACAAAAAGTACAAGACAAGAAGCCTTTGCTCTAGCTCTCCCTGTTGTATTCCTGAATGAACACCAACTTAAGCCCTTACAGCACCACACAAGGGAAAGGAAGCACTTTCTTTTCTCTTTCCACTCCTTTCAAGGACTCCCAATTGCACAGCAGGCTCAATTACCGCACCACTAACTACAGAGCCCTACCTGTGGCAACAGAGAGCAAAACCAATCTCTCTTACACACATCTACCAGGGAAAATGTTCTGTTGTTACCCTGCTGGTACTTGCTCACACCACTGAATGGTGCATGCCATTCTTCTTTTTAAGAAATACAGAGGTATTTTGCTTTGCCTCAACAGAGTATCAAGAAGCAACTGTGCAGCAAGGCTTGGCAGCTACATTAAATACTGCCTAGTGCATCCGCTAAGCAGGAAACTAAGCGTAAGGTTTCTGCTTTTTATTATCCCTGCTGTGATTGGGGGAAATAAAGAGCTGGAAGAGCTTCACTGATGTAATATCCATGCAGGTCTTGTGACTTATATGAAAGGTCACTGGAGCGAGCTTTCAAATTTTCTCTGTGTGAATAGTTTCAGTGTTACTTTAACATTAAAATGCATCAGGCACTATTTAGGGTACATAGTTCATTCTAAAAGACATCTTTTGCAGCACTATAATGAGTTCTAAACCCATAATATTTTTTAAGGTTCCTAATCAATTCTTTAGGTTCATGTGATTAATTAAAATGATAACACCACCACCTTTCTCAAGTATTCAACAGGGATGGCTCTCATCAAAAACTAAAGAAGTAAAACAAAAAAGTTTCTAACTGCGGTTACACTTGATGTCCTGTATTCCAGAAAAACACCAGCATTCTTTGCAAAAAGCAGAAGACCTCTCACTTTCAAAACACGTCACTCCCTCTGGCTGAGTCACAGATCTCCAACTCTAAAAACAGGAAAAATCTAAAAAATCCTCTCTACTAAAAATCTGCATGAGAAAGCTTAATTTATAGCTTTTGGGGAAGTTGGAGCATTGATCACAAGCTCCTGCAGCACAATTACAGCTACAGCACAGCTACAGAGCCACAATAGCACATGCACGTGAGAAGCATTACAAAACCAAAATTAAGGCAGGAAGTGATGAAGTAGCTCTGAATGTCACCACTAGGAGAAAGGCAGGACAAGTCACAATCTCCCTTGCCTTGGGAACATATAATATATAATAATATAATTATAACTAAAAAACATCTTAGAGAAATTTGTATCAGGTCTTTGGTCTGCCCAGTTAAGGCTATACCCCACTGCCACTGGGAGAATTCAAATACTCCCCAAGAAAATTTGTAAAATAATGAAACAACTGCCGAAACATCAAATTTCTTCAATTTACTTCTGCTCTTCTCAGCAGTGACCATAGTTTTGGGGGTTTGGGTGTTTTTAAACAAATATTTTATATAAACGCAATATTTTTGACAATATCAGAGTACAGATTTTTACAACAGGGAAGATGATTTCAGGACCTGTGTTATGCACTGTTTCATCAGTCTGAAAAGGCAAGCAAATACCCCTGTTTTACATGGCTCCTTTCCCACAAGCAAGGCATTTCTTACCAGAACAAAAAAGACACAGGTGAAAAATCGGCAATGCAGAAAATATCCAAACTTCATTAACGAGTAATGAGCCTCATTTTTGTGTTTGCTTCAGACTTGGTTTTTACTCTTAAAACATAACATGAAACTAACTCCTAAAAACAACATCTGCTGAAAATAATGAATAAGAATTGGTTTGTTTATGCAGTTTTGTAATGCTTTTACTAGAATTCAAAAATCAGTAAAGTTGGGTTAATTCATCATTACCAAGGGAAAATGGTCTTCCTTTGTTCATACTTAGGATGATACTATACATTCTGATAGGAAAAATAAATATCATGTTAATTCTCTGAAGAAAAGACTCAGTTTTCTTTAAAGGATATAGATTCAGCTTTTGCAGAACAACAGCTGATCTACTCTTCTTTCTCTTTAACAGAATTCTAAACTAATAGCTTGGAATTATAAATACAGTATAAACATACAGCTAGCAAAATGAATGCAATACAAGTACTTTACTACTTTCATAATAAAAATCTATGAGAAAGCCCAGGGGATTTTGATAATAGAGACATTATTGTTGTCACTCACATTATAAAAGTTAGTACCAGCTACCTTTATGTAGCATGGCTGCCACAATATTAAAACTCCCAGAAGAAAGGAGACTGGAAAATTTCAATGTTTTTAAAATGCAGCAAGGCAGTGGACAACAAAACAGCATTTAGCATTTTCTGTCCCATTCCGCAAGGCTTTCCAGAAGGGGAGAGATACCAGCCAGAGGGGCCACATCCTCTTCTGCATCCCACTGGTGCCTCCATCACGAGGCCAGACAGCCGTCACCAGCAAAGCCACACAAGAAGGAACAGCAGCGTTCCTCTGCGTCAGCAGCGCCCAGAGAGCCCCGCAGGGAGCGGGCAGCTGTGGCCCCAGACACCTCAGGGGAGGCAGGGGTGAAGGAATGGCCAACTCACCCTCTGGCTGACAAGAGACAGGGCCAGGCAGAGGTCAGGGGTTTGGTTGTGAAGAAGCCAAACACTGGGACCTTGTTGGAGATAGGAAAAGGCAAAAAGGTCAATTGTGTCCCAAGAGATTCCCAGCTCCTGGATTTAAATGTGCCTCTCAAGGCAGTTCACAAAAGCCATGCTGCTGACCTACAGTGCTGTGAGGGCATCTGCTCCCTCCCCACTTGCTGCTGGCTTCCTCAGTCCCATTTCCTACTGCCTCTTGCAGTATCCACTTCCCTGTGCCCCCTGCTCAACTCCTTACTCCACCTTTCCCATTCCCAGCACTTCTTGCCCTCTGGCTCCAGGTCTTATTTCTGCATCTGTGCCTCCCATATTTTACCCACTACCCTGTTCCACACTCTCCCCTTATCTCCCTCTTCTCATCTATCCATGGACTCTTCTCACTCGTTTGAGCTTCTTGCATCCAACCTCCTCAACAACCAAGAGGAATGGAGAACAGAGTAAAATAGGAGGACAAGATGGGCATACCACAACACAGGTGAGGTAGGAAGTAGAGAAGAAGCAGTCAGATTAGAATGAACTTGGGTCAAGAGAAGGTTATGAGGAGTAGTAAAAATATGTGAGAATATAACAAAGGAGATATCAGTGTACAGCTGCCCTGGCACTATACCCTCTGCAGCCAACTTCTAAAAGTTTCTAGGCTACTACTATTGACAAAATATCTTCCTATCTGGACCTGTGTCCTGACCCAGTTCAGGGATGCTTCAGTGCTTTAACTCTGCTTATGTTAGCAGCTGCATAAGAAAAGCAAGGGATCATACTTTACTCTGGTAAATGATTTCCCTATTCATCAGTTTCCCAACATCAAGGTATATCAAGTTACATACAGAATCACAAAATTGTTAGGGGTGGAAGGGGCCTCTGAAGATTCTCTAGGCCAACCCCTCTGCCAAGGCTGAGGGTCACCTGGAGTAGGTTACACAGAAATGCATCCAGATGAATTTTGAGTGTCTCCAGTAAGGAGACATGACTCCATGACCTCCCTGGGCAGTCTGCTCCAGTGCTCTGTCACACACAACATAAAGTTCTTCCTCATGTTGAGGTGGAACTTCTTGCGTTTTATTTTATGGTCATCACCCCATGCTCACTGTGCTTGTAGGTGCAGTGCACCAAAGCCTCAGAAGAGCATTATTGCCAGATAACATGGCCATTACTATTGTCACATGAGCTATATGTAAATGTAATTATTTTACTTCCCGTCATGGAAAAGTTCTTTCAAATCAAGTATGCAGCTTCCTGATATGCTTTAGTACGTGGTGTTTAAACAGCTGTCCCAGCACCCCTGCACCCCTGCACAGCCCTGTGTGAAGAGTGCAAAGGGCACAGCAGTTGAGTAAAGCAGAGCAGCATAAAGAGAACGCATGGAAACAGAGCAGCAATCAGACCTGGGGCGGAATCCCACCCGACAGAAAGACCTTGCTCCAGTAGAGGACATGTATCTACAGCCAAAATTGATGCTTTTCAACTCAGCCTGGCCCAGCAGGAGGTATGGGAAGCACTACTAAGAATCAAGCTAGCATTGCTATGATGAATCATAGCAATATAAAGTTAATACAACTCATCAGATCGTAATTAAAGCACTCTGTGTTGCTAATCACTGTGTATCAAGTGGTTTTCTGCAGCATGCCTGCCTCCAAGGAGGGTGGACCAATCAATTCTCTAATGAGTCCTCACTTCTGGAAGCACTTGTACAAACACTCCCTGGACATTCATGTAGCCAAACTACACAAAATTAAGCAACAAAAGCCAAGTTTGGGTCAGTCCTCCTTTTTCTTTTCTTCTAATGATATAGAGGAAAAGTATGTCTATACAAATATGCACACCAGCACTCATCAAAATAAATTTTGTAAAACCAAGCTGATCAAATATCTGCTCTAGTGGAATTTACCTATATTCAGTTCTCTAATTGCTTCTTTCATCTCTCCACATGAAAAGCAACACTTTATCTCATTTCTTCCAAGATTTGTTAGCTTAGGAAAATTAATCCCTTTCACAGGATTTGATAGGTGTGGATCAGTATCACTTGCAAGATAATGAAGTATGCATCATTAATAGCATGCCATAGATGTCTACAGGATGAGAGAGATTGGAGTAAAATGGGTATTTTCCTTCAAACGTCTTTTGTATTTGGTTTAAGTGCATCAGCCACTTCCATTTTCACCAAACACATGCACCTTTCACTTCTTATGAGTCAAGACATTCTCCCCTCACTCCTTTCTTAGCTGAAGCACTAAGTTCACATTTAACTTTCATTCAATCCAAAAGAGCTTCTTGCTGCTCTTGTTGGTGTTAAAACCTTTGCCATTTGCAAGAGATTTAAAGGTTGTAATAGCCTGAAAAACTTTTAAGATCACCAAAGGACTTTGCCCATTATGGCAAACTGTATAAAGAAGCAGCTGCTCATCTGTGACCACCAAAGTCCCCATCCTGCCCCTCTCCCTTGAATATGCCTCCATGAATTGCTGGAAATTTGGACAGTAAGTTATGCCACCTGATGGGAATTTCAGATAAGATAAAGATGGTACTATTTTCCGATTATCTCAGACTAGGAAGAGACAAAGAAGCTGGGGGAGCACTGGCAATGAACACAAAGAATCCACAGGGCAAGCCAACTCAGCAACTGGGCTGAAAATCAGCTCTGAGTCCAGCAGGTGGAGGCCATAGCCCACCCTTTTAAGATGGGAAGCCCACCAACTCAAAAGAAGAGAAAGACTGAACATGAGTTAATTAGCCTTGGAAGAGAGGGAATAATTTAACCAATAGAATAAAAGAACTGTGTAGCCAAATGAGCACTGATTTTGTTTGCTAAAATGTATAAATTGGGAAAGTTTTGAGGGAACTCAGGACCCCCACCACTGAGAAGACCAGAAGAAGAGGACCAACGGGATGTTGTCAGGATCCATGGATGATGATAGCTTTCTACTTAATCTCTGTCACTCCCATTCTCCCTCTCCCACTCTCTTTTTCTTATTTCTTTCTCTCTCTACCTCAAATTTACTGTTAAATAAAATCCATACTATGGACTTGGACATAGGGTCTCGTTTTCACCTTAATTCGGGCAGAGACATCTCTCTCTAATAACTGGATCCTAACACCATAAATACTAAATAGAATCAGTTGTTTATGATGAGACTACTCTCTAATCTCTGCACCACACTTTCCTTTCTTACTTGCTCCCTTGCCATTCTACTCTCATTTTTGTATCTAAGTTTTCCCATGGGTATTTCTTGTAGGCTGTACTAACTTACCAAAGTCACAATGCCTAAAAACTTCTTCTATTGTTGAAGTGTGTAAATCCTTTTGGCTTGATGTCACTAAGTTACATTAAAGTCTTACAGCCTTACGCCAAGTCTTATCCCAGATGTTTTTAGCTGAGGGTCCCACTTGAATTTAGTATATGAATTATCAAATTGGTCATTTTGAAATGTTGGGCGCTTATCTTGCAGTAATAAATGTGAGATAAGAAAAGTCTGTTTCTGAGGTCATGACAACATGGAGATAAAAATGCGTTTCTTTGCCAAAAGTGAAAATTCTCAGACTATCAAGGTTCACAAGTCACTTATTCTATCCTTCTGTTAAGCACCTGTGACATGACAGAACTATGAATACTTCCATCAAAAACTCCCATTTTCTTGGGAGTGCCACCATGGAAAGTACTTCACATAATCCATCTATATCAACAATGGAACCTATCAGCAACTACACTTGCAGTAATTCTTCTAAGTTATCAGTAACATGCTCCAATTTATACTCACATTGTCCAAAAGCCTGAATGACAGAGAAGGCCTCTCAAATGCCAAGCACAATGGAAACACTTAAGAAAATCTTCCCCACCTGTTGGATTCACTTGGCCATTCATGTTTTCACTGACTTCTGGAACAACAACCTGCTTCCTCTCGGCACCCACTTGCACATCTCTCAAAATAAACCCAAAGGCATTTCACAAACACTTCCTAGACTAATCTCAAGGGAAAATAAGTTCACTTGGAGTCACCTCCCTTCTGTCCCAGTGACCCTATATGTGAGACAGAGGTATCCAAAGGTCCCCTGAAAGCAAAACCAGCGTTTCTATGCATGCAGCACCAAGTGACAATGCAGGAACTCTAAACACGAAACCCGCCATGCACAATTCTGTTTATCCACCGTGTGTAGTTTATTTTATATTGAGAACAGTTATTAAGACATTTTTATATTAGTAAGGTCCAATTCAGTACTTGTACTCAATATTCATGACAATTTTGTCAGACTGTATTAAAGGATTTAATCTCAAAATTCTCAGATGGAAAAGAAAGAACTATCAAATATATTTAGGAGACAGCAATAAAATAAAGAGTTTGATATTCAGGAAAGGAATAGCTACTCATAAAAATAAAAACTTTCATAGTGTCAACGGACAAGCCAATCTTGATTAAAACCAAAATCTGATTATCGAAGTTTTCTCTCTACTTCATAATACAATCACTAGAACAACATTGCTGTGTAAATTTAATTTCAGTAAAATAAAGTTACTAAGATTGTCTATGCAACTCACGTAAGCATATATAATTTTATAAAAAAGAACCAAGAAATAGATTAAATTCCACTTTTACAAGTAACATGTCTCATCTTCAAACTCAATATAAAACTGTGTTCCCTGTATTCCAAAAATTAATGAAAAATATCACCATTCTATTCAATTTTTTAAATGTAAACTATCGTAAAATATTTAATTCTTCATTGCCTCTTCTTGCTTACATGGGAACATAATGAAGACTGACATATATTGCTTCTAGGTCTCACCTTGTAACTAGGAGCTTAATAAAAACCCCTTAGTGAACCAGATCCAGGGAAATATGTAAGCTTTTGATTTCAAGTTAGATATATAAACATCCTAACAGCTCTGTGTGCTTGTATTTACAGTTCTCAGGAAATGAAACACTCAAGGCACAAAATGTACATAAACACTCAAGCATCATGTGATGAATTGTAGCTAATTTTAATCATGTAAACAACAAGGGTCCATCCAATAGCACACTGAAGTAATTTCCCATTTAATTTCAGTCTTATTAGATCTCTAAAGATAATTATAATTTAAACAAGGACTCTCTAATCCTATTGCTAAAGAAAATGCACCAAATAAGACATGCATAGCTGCATGGCACACTCCATCTTTTCATCTTTCTTCACTAAGAAACCAACCAAGACAACACCTGTAATCCTACACACAGAAAAGAGTTTTCAAACCCACCCAAAATGGCACATACTCAAAAATTACATATGCAAACATAATTTCTGATTTTCAACATGAACCCAGAACAGGACTAAGAAACATGACAGATGCCACCACCATCCTCATACAGCATCCAGCCAAGGAGCATGGAAACCCCCAAGGGTGTCCAAGGGCTGGCACAAGTCTCCATTCAGCCAGAGGAAGCTGGGAGGCAGGAACAGGAACACAGCTCATTCCCCAAAGAACTTTCAGCTATGGTATATGAGCCTCACTAAGCATCTGAAAATGAATGTATTTTTGAGAAGGACAAAAGCTCAGCAAAAATACAAAGTAGCTTTCAATTTACACAGCTTCCAGAGACATGGGCTAAATCCAGGCTTCCTTCAGTGCCTCAAAGACCCTTAAAAATAGTGCTGAACACCCTTCAAAAAATGTCTATTCTTAGTCTATTCAGATCTTCAAATAAGTTTTTTTTTTTTTGTGAAGTCTTGTGAAGACCATTGCTACCTTCTTGATGAAAAATCATCCTCAACTTCATAAAAAACACGATATACCTATAGATTTATAGGAACGTGGGCTTAAGTCAACCAACACTTTTTGTCATGCTGCTTCTGGCACCAAGACCCTTTCTGGGGAGGTGTACAATTGCCAGCAGTATTCCTGAGGGAGCCAGAAGTGACACCATCTATACATCTTTCCTAGTCCACGTATTCCTCCCGTTCCCCAATTGCCTTGCTTGGGTCAGCTGCAACCAGGACTTCACAAAGAATCCAGGAGATACCCTCAGCAGGCTAGAAGGAAAAAGGTCATAAAGGCCAAGAAACTTTGAGGTTAGAAAACCAAAAAAATTGTAATTCCTCCATCCTAGAACCCTTCTGTACAGAACTGAAGAACAGAGCTTATTTAGCACACCTTTCACCAAAAATAAACACTGCTGTCCTCTCTTCTCAGACGATCCCACACCTCTCTGAGAAGCTATAATGGAACTGGATCACACAGTCCAAGAAATGCTTCTTGTAACTATTAACATGCCTATTCATGAATATTTAATCTTTCAACTTCCAATTAGTCAAGAAGCTAAAAAAAGAAGAAAAAAGTGACCAAACCATTATAAGCAGTACTGAAACAAGGAGCAGGTGCACAAAACATACAACAGATGTTTGGTATGGATACAGATTGAACTATGTGCTGCAATGAACAACTAAAAATCAAAAAGACCAATACTTCTGAACTTCTGAAGCATCATAACACAAAATCTGACTTCAGTGACAGCAGGCAGCTACTTATCAGTTAGATTTACCTCTGACTGTGAAGTATAGGACTATCTAGCAGCACAATCTCCTCTCAGATTCTGACATGCCTCATCTACAGTGTCATACTTCTGATACACGCCAGGTTTTACATGTTGACACTTCACAAATACATTTCTTCCTGACAGCTCCTTTACTAGCCAACTCCAGTGACAGATGATTGAAGTCAAAGAGTAAATGGTGCAGCTTCTCCAGAGTAAATCTGATCTAACTGCAAGCAAGTGAAATACTGCTCTTGCAAAATCAGATTCGACCAACTTCACAGCTTCAAAGCAGTAGAGGCAAGATTCTCCTGGAACACGTGTACTCCAAAGAGCAGGTAACTCCCCACAATATGCCTCCAGTGGAAGTGTGCCCCATGGCTGACTCGGGCTCAGTAGCTCTCCTCTTTGCTCCATGACGAACCAAGTGGCAGGACTCCACCATCGCTTCCAAAGTAAACAGCACCACATTCTCTGTGGGAACCACCCAGACTCAGAAAACAGAGCAAAACAAACATGAGGAAACAATCAGGGCCCTCACAAAATCTGCTGATCTGGAAAGAACTTGCTCCAGTGCCCATATGTACTCCTTATATACACAGCCAGTGAGTTAAGATGCTCTATTCAGGCTACCTACCAATATTCTCTCAACAAGGAAAGCAACAAATGAAACGCAAAGGGGTTGTTCATATCTGCACCTTCAATGAACATGGAAATTAAAAGAAAAAAAACCAAAAACCCCTCCAAAGCAATCAGTTAAGGAAATGAGAAAAACACCTGTATACATACTCTCATCAAAACAACCTATATGTGAAACCAAGAAATCCCACAACTATACTACTAATCGCATTATAGAAGAACAAAATACTAACGTTTCTTTTCCCATGAGTTACTTCAAAACTTTTCCAGTATTATTTTGCATTGCTCAGGCTCAACTTCGTAGAAAATGTAGAAATAAAAATACAGACTCAGCTCTCTAAGCACAGGCTCACATTTACCTTTATTTCCTTCACATCATGAGCAGAGTCAGTCTTCACTACATAAACCAAAATAACTTAATTTTAAGATAATTAACAACACTATTATATATCAGTCTAGACAGATATTGCCAACTTAAGTCTAAATTGCTTGAGAGAAGACTGGATGTACAGCCACCATGGACTCATTTGGAGAATGTATCTTCAGCCCAGTAAATTTTATTGCCCCAATGTCTCTTCAGTTTTAGGAAAAGTAATTCCAATCTTGAGACAGGTCTTCTCAAATACAACTTTTCTCCCTGCCTGCTTTCACTTTCCCTTCCCACAAATGAGCTATTAATTCCTAAATAAATGGAATAAGTAGCACTTAAGATCAGGAGCCACAAGGGTCCATTGGCGCCTATCTCCTGTTTAGAGATCTGTTTAAACAGGAATTAAAATAAATCCCTTCAGTGGATTTAGGCCCAAAAGCTGAAATCTGCAAACACAGGTACTTGACCTCGCTGGAATGGTCCCCTGGGTGACCACAAAGGAACTACGCAGACGCTGGAGAAGTTCTCCAGAGACAAACACCATTTTCGTAACTTTGCTACCGAGACGCAATGGCCTGAACACAAATTAGGGAAACTCTCCCTTGTGGTCCTCTTCAAAACTCCGAAGTACAACTTCTCTTTTTTGTTCCATGTCTTTGCATCTCCCTAGCACAATGGCAAGAAAACCACAGACTTTGTGTCCAGTCTGCTTTTAAGAATGAAGCACTTCTTTCAAGGTGCAATGGCCACTCTGAGCACTGACATTACTTGATCCAAACATCAATGCCTGTTTGTTCCACAGCTAGTAACCAGAAATCACGACCATCGCCAGGTTAAACAGCCGGACAGCGATGGCGTACTGGGGCACACTGCTCCAGACCCACAACTCAGCTGCGACGTCAGCTGCCCTAATTCCACTTAGCTCAAGTATCTTCCTTGTGAATGGACTTTGATGTGCCTTCGTTTGAGCAGTGTACTGAAAACAACAGTCACGATACCTTTTAAGTATTAGTCAACCCTTTTTTAAGGCCGAGGTCACCGGCCCCGAGTGTCCCCGGTCTGGCAGCGTCCGGTTCACCGGCCACAGGACCGCGGCGTCGGGGGACATGGCCCCGCCGTCCCCGCCTGGCCCGGGGGAAGCCACAGGAGCGGGTCGGGGAGTCCCGAACCCCTGGCCCGGGGGAAGCC
>VZTJ01001072.1:1419974-1582634 GCA_013397795.1 Orthonyx spaldingii
CGGGGAGCTCCGGCCGTCACGCTGCCACCCGGCTCCGCCCCGCCGCCGCTCCCGGGCCGCGCTGCCCCTTCCGCTGCCGAAGGCGGTGCCGAACGAGGCCCGGCCGAGCCGCCCCGCAGGCAGAGCCACCGGAGCATGGCCGGGGCGGAGAACCGCCGTGCCCCCGCGCCGGGTAGGTGCCCCTCGCCCCGGGCCCAGCGCGGGCACGGGGAGGGCGAAGCAGGGCCGTGAGCGGGCCCGCCGAGCCTCTCCATCGGCTCCTCCGATACGTCCCTCTCGGCCGCGGGCCCCTCACCGCAGCATGGGTACCTTCGCGCAGGGCGGTGCTGCAGCAGGGCATCCCCCGGCTGTCGATCCTTTAAAAGGGAGAGGGAAATCGTGTTGCTTTGGTGGATACAAATCAGCCATGGTCCGAATTGGGATGAAAAAAATAGTAGGGTTCAGATACAACATGCACTGAAATCCATTTAAAAGTAATTCAGGTGAATATACAGTTATGTGGGCAACACTATGCTCATTAGTATTATCATTTAATTAGATTGAAGTATATATTCATTCGATTAGCTTATGTGAGAATTTATCTGTATATCAACCATCTGCACTTGTTATAAAATTAATTGCTCATCTTCCCTAAAAAACTGGGTATTTCAGTGTGGCTTGATTAGGCATTCTGTCACAAAGTCTGGAAGTCTGCTTTATAAATGCCGATGTAATTAAATGGGAAGAGCTGAACAGTGGGATCCTCACTGGCTGGTTTTAGGTCCAGTGTCAGTGTCATAACTGTTGATGTGCTGGGCAATGCACAACTGAATTTCACACGTGGCCCTCATCCCACAGTTTTGCAGTCAAAACCACAGACTCCCATTAAATTCTTCTCAGAACATAAAACACATTGCATTTTGTTTAGTTCACACAGCTCAGTTTCCTAGACTGAAAGTGCAAGTAGGGTAGTATATGCTGACAGAACTATGATCAAAAGAAAATTATATTTTGTCTACAAAAGTTCAGGAAATTCCCTAGGAAAAATAAAATTCACACACAATTAGGTAATGGAAGGACATATAATAGCAAACTCAAATTTGAGCTGCTGTGTACAGCTGTGGTGACAAAAGTACAGTAAAAACATAGGATGAGATTCAGACTTGCTCGTGACTGATGGATATTCTGGTAGTGCTTTGGGGCTCCAAATAAGATTAATTCCCCATTTTACTAAGTCTTTTTCATACATTACCACCTCAGCATTGTTTAGCCCATGCCAAAATGTTCTTTCAATTTAAAAAGGGTACGTTACTACTATAATTTAAGTGATTTGGTGGCAGTCATCCAAAGACAAAGTGCTGTTATTTGCAGAAGTAAACAAAGTGAAAAATTACTTCTCTCTTTGAACATTTTTCAATTAACTGTAGTAATTGTGGAGGTTTCAGGGTTCTAGTGGCAGGAAGCCCATCCAGAGATAAGGCAAGTGGGGCTTTGTGGTGTCCTTTTAACTGCAAAACTTGTCTCATGCCTCGTACTATCTGCAGAGTTAAATGAAAACTTGAATATAAGCATGATAACTCTTTGATAACTTATCCAAGCCATCTCATCTTATGATAGGTTTCAAGATATTTTGATTCTTTCATGGGTCAACAAGAAATTTCTGAGAAACAGCAACAAACTAAAGGGGCTGTCAAAATAGGCTCAAAAATATCTAAGTGTATTTATTATTGACTTAATGATGATTTAAATAATTTATTTTAATTGCTTGATTTGAAATCACTCCATCTTTTCATAGCTTCACAACCCATATGCGCATCTTTCAGTCATGGCCTGACCTTTTCTATTCCAGCTATTTAATTAATACAGTGTAATATTCTGTGTGAATTATTCTTGTTTGCAGGATATGGTATCGGTTAAATTTGTTAATGTAAAGGAGCAGTGTATTGTTGATAAACTGTTGGAAACCAAATTAGCTTTATCTTGCAGCTAGCTGATTGCATTATTTCACTCATGGGTATAATACTCCTCTAAATATGCTAATTTCACTCTTTTCTCCGTGTGGTGACATTTTTACTGTTCTCATTACTGACATTTGTAATATTTGAGGTGGGGAAATTTTTCTTGCTTTAACCTCATTATAATGTAGCTAAAGAGATTTAAATATTATCAGATGAAATGCACATATATTCAGGCAAGCAGAAAGGTTATTTTCTCTTCTGGGCCATAACTTCCGTGTCTATAGCAGGTCTTGCATGGACTGAATGACACCTAGATCCAAAACTGTGATACAGATGCCCATCCAGGTACTAATTGCCTAAGCACAATAGTGTGTCCATTGGTAGGTGCCTTCATTTCCAACCTACAAGCTCTCAAGGTGGTTGTGTGACCAAATTCATGCTTGTCTGCCTGTCTCTGACCTAAAACATTCTGGAATTCATCTTAGGAGGAGTTGTTTGCCTGGAGCTCTGATATACTAGTGGTGATGGACAAAAATTACGTGGCTGAGGCTGTTTTTGCTTCCAAATGCTCTTGCCATCCCTGAGGCAGGCCTGGTGGATCTGTGTACAAGTTGGCACCTGCAATGTGCCAGTTTAAGATTGGCTTATTAATATAAACTGAGGCTTTGATGGGTTTGTTATAACCTTGAGGCATCTATAGAGTCTAGTTCAGCTAAAACACATCTATCATGTAATGGTTGAGCTCGGCAGTCCAGGAGAGCATCCCCCCATGGGGCAACCCCCAGTTCCTAGCACATTAGAAAATGCCATTTGCTCTCTCCTGTCACCACGTATTTGACAGATTTGCTCTCCATGTGGCATTCTTCAGAGAGATTAATTGAATCCCCATTGAAGGGGACTTCAGAGTCCCCTTGGTTCTTACACCTCTCTCCCAACAGCTCCTAATGTCATGTATATAATCTTGTCCTTTCTTGTGTCAATTCATACCTTGCCATGTGACAAGCAGCAAGTGTTTGCATACCCTAGAAAGGTTGGAAGCATTTTGGCACAAAATGGGTAGAACCCGAAATTAATTCAAAGATTGAAAAGTGGTATTTAGCCAATTCTGTATATTCCTTCCAGCATCTAAAAAAAGGCCTGTTTGCCAGGGATTTCCCTCAATTTCTAGACTTCAGCTGGAGTTGTTGCAGTGCAGTTTCAGAGCTGCCATAAACAACATTGATGTAGCAAGGAGCTGTAATGGGTGTGTTCTTTACACCCCATCTTGAAAAACACCTCTGAAGGTGAGCCTGTGAGGTGTGAGCAAATCCCGTTCTTGCTTCCTCGAGTTTTAACATCTCTTTTCTTCTAGTTGCTCAGGAACAGGTTGTTTGAAATCTGCTCTGTCTTGGGCTTGGTTTGGGCACCTTCCAATCTCTATATCCAGTAACTTTCAGCATCTTTCCTTGCCTTTCTTTTTTATTGAGAAGTAGGTAAACTCCAGCTTTAACATCACACGATGATTTCCTTGTCCTTCAGGTTTTACAGTGCTTCCTTTTCCTTTATTCTAGTATCAACAACAAGCAAAAATACAGACCAGACACATCTTCAGCTTATGAAAACTGAACAGTTTTATTCTTAAATTCAAACCTCAGTGTTTTCCAGTGGGGAATTCATTTATAGCTTTTGATTGCAGGCTGTGTATATTCCCATTGCAAAGTGACCATTGTAGTGTAGATGATTCGAGGTTTGTGGTGAGCCAGAGCCCATTGCAAGGTTCTCTAGGGAGAGGTGGGGTAGCTCCTTTTTCTTGTGGAGTCTACCTTTGTGGCTGGCTAATGAAAGATGTGTCCCTAGATTCCCTGTACACCACACTATAGGATCTTCACTGCAGTTCTCAAAAGGAATATGCAAAAGTCACATCTGACTTGGGCTTTGAGCACATTTAAAGCATTTTGTGCTCCATTTCTGCTTGTTCTGCCATTTATCACCTGCTTAATGATGAACATGTAAGTGATGATATTATCTTCTTTGAGGGGGAGGTGGAAGCTACATGATGTCTTTCATCAAGGTAATTTTGTTGGCTACTTCCCTACCTCATTTAGCCTTCAGGCTCCATGTCTTAGGCATTTTGGGGAGGTTATGTTGGAACTGCATCTTCAGCAGACTACTGTCCCTATGTTCTCACATTTTATTCGGGATCACCATGTGCAAGTAACAGCAAACGACATCAACGGAGTGTTTTACACCCCAAAGTTATGTTAGGGAAATTCAGTTTCAAAGACTGACGGTTTCCTTTCTTCCTGAAAACCTGAGAATTATGGAAATGAACTGAGTCACCGGGATGGTGGAGGATGTTATGCTTGAATTGGAAAATACAAGGTGAAAATCTGCAGCATGTCCTTGGGTTAGGACTGCCTCAGTGCAGCTCTCATTGTTTCTGATGCAGCATGAAGAGATAGTCCTGGTGCTCTGGTACTGGTCTGTCCATTGTGTCTCTGGTGCATGTGTTTCTCATTTCTTATCAGACTGTGCCATTGTTCTCCTGTTGTCTTACATCGAAGCAGCAAGGGGTAACTTAATTACCGCTCTGCTATAATTAACAATGTAGACATTAGGGAGTTTGTTGCTGTTGGTCTAGTCACGTTTAGCTGTCATACAATAGGTATGCTGTGAGCTCTGCTAATGAGTCTTCTGAAGACCTGATTGTCTGGGTGGGTGTTAGGGATCAAATCCATATTGAGGACATAAAGCTCACAAAATGTTGTCTCTTTGAAAATGTGACCCTATCATGTAATTCCATATAGAAAGAAGAGGCTGAATCGATTATTTCTATGTCTGTGCTTTCCTGAACAGGGACATATATGAATAAAGTTTAAACTATTCAATGCTTTGTGATCACAGACACAATGAAATTCTTGGGAGTAGATATAGTAGCATGAGATTTTGGGTTCTGTAAGAGTATTTTAAAAAGAGCAATGGTAAGCTAGTTTGATGTCTTGGTATAAAAGTCCACTTTAACCTTTTGCAGTTTTATTATTTTGCTAATGTTCAAGGGGGTTGTCTTAAATTTCTGTGTACCATGTGTTTTTGAAGACCGTACATAGAAGACATAATTCCTTCTAATAGTAGTATTAAATCAGACAGTGGTGAGTAGAGTGATATTAATGTTTGAAAAGAATATGAAAATATTTAAACTCCTCTACGGAAAGTTTTCCATATATACTGATAAATACTGAATTTTGGTAGATTTTCCGTATTGCAAGAAACTTCAGAAATTCAAAGCAGCAGCACTGTCATAGTTTGTTGTATAATTAAAGGTCACCTTCAGTCTCCAGAAATGGAGGTGCAGCTGATTAGAACAGGAGTTCATGGAGATCTGAGTAGAGACTTGGGCCTGCAGTCCTTGATCTTTTCTGATATTTAGTCTTGGTGGTTACAGATAAAGAAACTTAGCAGGCAGTTGTTATTTGAAAAAGACAAGAGAAAGCAAACCTCTGGAGGGAATATGGTAAAGATACATTGACACCACTAGCAGCAGTTTGTTCTATTACAAAGTTGTGAAATATGAGCTGCTATGTAAAAAGGGCATGCTTTTTCAGCTAAAGAAGAGTTTCTTTTATGTTTATTAGTTACATTAAAAACCAGAACTAACATGAACCAAATGTTAAGGTTGAAAATTAAATTAGAAAACCTTGGTAGTTCACATTTTTGTGAGCGGTTTTGGTCAAATGTATCCTTGACATTATGTCAAAGCAATATTTTTAAAGTCTTTATATGACCCCCAGGATTGAAAACATACACTGTTAACAGTTTTTCACAGACAAAATTCATGTTGCAGCATGAGAACCTTTATAAACAGAAATAGCAATTTGAAGCAAAGATTAAACTCACTTCTGCTTGTGTTGCCCATGCTGAAAGAAATGGAATGATGTAAACAATGGAATAATAGCCATCTTTTTTCTTCAGTGTTCCTATAACAATGGCAATCCCTGAATCTAATACCTTTATTGTGCATTTCAGAAACTGCTCTTGAGGTTCACATGGTGAGTCTCTTTCAATTCTATAATTTATGTAACTCAAAAACTTCTTTTACTCTTTTAAAGTATAATTTTTTTCTGACAATTAATTATCCCTCTAATTGACTCAGTCATTAATCATAATTTGTATCCTGTGCAGTATAATAGTGAACAAAGTCATGTATACCACCATCATAACCCTTTTGTGGAACAAATTTAAGAGGCTCCATTGTATTAATTACTATTTATTACAATGGCTTGTAGGAAAAAAACCCCGTGTATTTTGAGAATACTATTGTCTATTTACTACAATAGCTTATGGGGAAAATGGTGTAAATTAGAAGATTTAGATTCTTTTGTTTTTGCCATTTTGAAGTTCTTTCAGTCAAGTTTGCAGGACTGAACAACAATAAAGTCACAATTGGTTACAGTTTCTGACAGTGAATTTTATACAGTGATTCAGCTATTTAAGAGTAGTGCTTTCATACTTACTACTGACAAGGAATAGAAAAAGATATATAAATAAACCTATAGTATGAACAAATTCTTTTTTTTTTCTTAGAAATACACACATTAACGCCCTGACATGCCAGTTCCCTCACCTTCAATCATAATGTTATATTAGTATTAAGCTTTGTATTAAATTTTCTATTTATTAGGAAATGTTATCAGAAATGTGTATTGATGCCAGTGGATACTGGGAAGACATGGTTTGGCTACTGAATTTCCTCAGTAGCAGGTGAGTGTATTTTACACCCCGTAGACTGACAGGTGGAGTTTTGTCAGCCTAGCTTAAGGAAGAATAGTCTATCTTTTTATATCCTGGTGGAAGCTTTTGGTCACAGACCACTTCAAGCATTTCTTCTAGTGGAGGAGACCAGAGGAGCTGAGGTCATTGGACATTCAGTTCATCAGCTGAAAACTGGCATGACTGCATTCTAAACCTGCACTGCAGGATGGGGAAGAGACAACAGGCAGAAACTGGCCAGGGGTTCAGGAAGAGCTTTTGAGGAAGAGCCTTAGGGGATTTAGGGGAAGAATTTCATAAAAGTATGCTTGAGATGGTGTGCTGTCATTTGGAGCAGGGGTGGGAAGGCCCTCCCGGTGCTGTGTTCTGGGCTCAGCCCTTACTCCCCCCTAAGGAGTCTGGCAGCAATTCCCTCTCTTTATCAGAAGGACAAGATGAGGTTTGGCCATGACCCACACTCCTGTCTTAGTTCATGTCTGAAGACACTTCGACTTCCTATAAGAAAAACTGTAAGATGCTCCTGCCACAGGAGCACTGGAAAGTGAGTCCAAATTTCTCTTTTAGCCTCTTTCTTTTCTTGCTTTGGCTGCCCTCCTTCCACAGTAGCAGATGCGGAGAGGAAAGAAGGGTGTGTTGGCTGCAGGCTGCTAAAGTGAGCCTCAGGTGCCAGTCGCACCAGGGCAGACTGGTCTATCCTGAGACTCTCCATGCAACCACTACCTCTCCCTCAGTAATCAAAAGATCTGCAAATCTAGGGTAGCTGCCTCCTGGCTGTGTGCATTTACAGTATTAACATTCCCAGAGTCAAAACTAATAGCAACAGCAATAGCTGGCCAGGAAGTAATACCTAGATGTTGGTGCAGCCTGTCCTGAAAACTACACATGTATATTTAGAGGCATTCTGTGTGGCCAGAGTAGGCTGATTATAGTGCACAGTGTTGTAATCACATGCAGATTATTTGAAGTTGTTTTTTAATTTACAGAGTTAATGTACTATGAAACCATTAAGTCTGACCTCCAAACCAAGTCACTTATATTTGCTTTGGGGAGTTTGCCCATCCTCCCCCATACCTTCCCTTTTCCCACTTGTGGTTGTTGGGTAGTTAAGATTCTGAAGGTTAGGTGATTTTTTTACTCACCTGGCTGCTCTGTACTAATGTGTTCAAAATGTCATCTTTTTCTTTTCATTTTTTTTTTTTAATAAAAGAAGTGAGGAAAAGGGAGCATTACAGATTTGCAAGAAAAACAATATGGTGATGCATGTACCAAATACATTACCAGGATTTCCTTGTACTCCCTCTTTTAGAAAACAAATTTAATACCTCTCAATTAAGTCTCATATTGAAGCAGCAGGGTGTTTTGGCAGAAGCCAACTGCCACGCACTAATGAATTCTTATAATTTGCTAAATTATTTTAAATGAATGACAGTACATTTAGCTTTTTAATGACAGTACATTTAACTTCTGAACAACTTTGATCAAGTCCACTTTTAGTTAGACTGCCTGCTGTGCTAAACTCTTCTAAATTCCCAAGCCCCACTCAGTTATTTAGAAAAAGTGTTAATCAGAAACATTAAATTATTTTCTCTTTCAGAAGCACAAAGTCTACTGGAGAATACTTGACTAATTCATGACTTTTCTTTTACCTGCCCTCAGTGCTAAGTCTGGATGAGTCTTGATGTTTGACAGTACTTTATGTAAAGACAACTGGAGATCTTTCTTTTTTTAATTGGGAGATCTCTATTTTGCAAGGTGTTACCTTTCTAAAGAACACCTATGTTTTTTGCCAATTATATAAGCTGCCACAGTTACAAAACTTGAGCTAAAACTTGGTTCGTTTTTTCAGTTCCTGGTTGGATTCTGTACATGCCTTGGGTAAAGTCAAAACATGAGACAAATTATTCCTGCTTCCTTTTGTACTGTGAAGTCACAGCATTTGTTGAGCCTGATAGAAAGAACTAAGCTAAAGTATTCCTTTTCTCTTGTGGATCAGAGTACAACTGAGAAAATGAAGACTCCCACAGAGCTTTTCTTTTCAAAGGGAATATGCATTTCTATTCTCTCCTGCTACCCGATATCCCCTAGGAATTTGATATTTAATGCCTAAGATGTGCAGTGGATATTTTACTTCTTTGCTACACATTCTATTTATTCACCTTTTACTTTTGCACATCTGTGTCCAAACTGTACATGCTTGTACATGCTACTCAATCTCAAGTTTTGCCTCGGAATCAATTACGATCAATCTCAGGCCACAAAATACCAAGAAGCAAGAGCTCACCTTATAAGGTCTTTGTGAAGCTATGATAACAATAACGGAGGAAAAGATTACTTTAAATTATAATCCTGCTAATCTCTCTTCAGGTCTTCTATCTTCAGATATCTCTTTTAATTACTTTTTCCCTCTCCTACATCACACAGTTCCATCAGAAATCTCTGTTGGTCTTGAGCAGAGTTCTCCAAATTATCATAGTATCTATTTGCTGTAGTACATGATATTTACCTTTCATCATGTGTCTTTTCTCTAGCAGGCTGTCATGTGTCTTTTCTCTACCAGGCACTTAGATATGCATGACAAGTGTTAGAGGGAAAGAATTATGTTCAGCTGACTCTGTTCTCACCAAGGAATATGTAACGGTGAATCAAGGCACAGATTCTTCACACAGATTTAGCAAGAATCTCCATTTGTCTTTGCAAAAACCCCTAATGTATATTTATTTAAGTTTTTAAATTTTCTAAAATGTTCCAAACTTCACTGTGCATTATATTGTATGTATTGTATGTGATTATCAGGAGAAGGTATATACTTATTTAACAATGATTTTAATATTGTTTGAAGATAGGAATTATTAGCATCTAAGACAGACTGTCCTCTTTCATTGTTTCTTAATTTTATAGGGAAATATGTTTACATCTGAACATGGTGACATGACAATCGTTTAGTAGAGGAGAAGCTATTTAGCCTAATTGTGGTTTTTTGTTTGGCATTGGCCTGCTCTCCCAGTAGCTTGAGCTCTGAGCTTCCCACTGTGTATCCACTGTGGTTAAAACCACACCTTGCAAAAGCACGATGTGCATGTGGAAATCACATTAGAAAGCCACACAGAATCAACAGTTGGCTTCAAAGAGCCTTCCCGTCTCTTCCAGTAAAATTTCTGCTTTTGTAGCACATCCCAGCTGTTGACTGAAGTTAAATGATAAACCTGAAGCTTTTGTAATAAAAGTCAGCTTTACAAAATCCTCCAAAAAAGTGTCACTAGTTTCTTGCATTTGTTTGGGTTTACATTCTCTAATACTTAAATGTACTGCCCTTAAACCAAAAAAACCCCTGAGTAGTCGAAAAGAGACCCACACAGTGATAAACAGGGCCCAAGCAGAAGTAATTTCTTTTTTATGAGCTGGAAAAAATCTGAAAGGTAGGTAAGGCTTGCCAGCTCCCACACAGTGAAAGCCACCTCTGTATGACATTATAATTGCACTGGTGAAAGACAGAAGTTTTATAAACCCTCCGAGAGTGTTGAGATCTGGACCAAGCCTTGCTTTAGCTCTTGAACAGAATCACCGTGAAAAAACATGCTGAGCTTTAACCTCTTGCCATGCCTCCAGCCGGCTCCTGGTAGCTGCACCAGCCCGTGCCCTTGTGTCTGCAGATGGCCTTTCTGCCTTCTCTGGACTCGCTCCCTCTAGGTATGCTAACCTATTCCTTGGAAAGCCCCAGAGCCTCCTCCTGGGAGTAGGGAAGACCATATGGTGAGACATACGGTCCCCGTGAGGCCTCCTTATGTCCTGGTTGTGTAAGTTGCTGGAGTGTGAGACTGAAGGCCAAGTGTCAGAGACATCTCTGTGTCACAGCAACACCATCCTGTCAAGTGTTGCTCTGCATACAAGAGGAGATGTGGAAAACAAACCAAAATCCGAGCTCCCTCCTGTCATCTGACTTAGGAAAGAGAAGCCATTTTAAAATTTTATGTACCATGAAGATAAGATACCAGAGGTGTTTCGTTTTAAAGCTTCACAATGGAGTTTTCGTGAGTGAAAAGTGAGGCATTTGGTTTCCCTGAAAGTCTGTGGGAGAAGAGATCCATTGACTCTAGGAAACCCTAGCCCCAATACCTCCCACTGAATTTCTGTGAAGACAGCAGTTAAATTTAGAGCACTAAAAAGCACAGCTCTGTAGGAGTATAAACCCTGTCAAAAGAAGGGGGACTCACAAAAGTTACCAAAGAGATACAGCACACAGCATGCACAGGGCTCCTCTTACTCCTGCCTTTCCCACTTAAATATTCATAGATTTATTTTGGATTTTTGTTGCATTTGAATTAATCCTGAAGAACTTCTCTCAGTGACGTTGTTTCCCAGTGGGTCATCTTCTGTGTTTCCCCCTCCTGGCACCACAGGGTTCCCCAGTGTGGGACTAGTTGGTTCTCTACTATCTCTCCCACACATGGGGAGAAGCGACAGGCAAAATTAGCACCCAGCAGTGAGGGAAATTTTCTTGGCCTGTATTTATTTAACTCATCATGTATGCGAGACCCTTATTTGACCCCTAAATACAGTGACTGGATTGAATTGAATTGGTTTGGTTGTTTTAAATAAACTGCTGGAAGTCACAGGGAGCCGCATGTATCAATTCAGTGTTAAATCTTAGCCATTATACAAAGTCTGGATGAGTTAACTTCCGTAGAGGTTAAAATAATTATTGGGTTTTTTTTATGGTCTGAAGCTGTAGTCCACCTCTTCAGCTCTATGGAGATGTTATGTTATTCCTTTTTAAAAACGTCAGATTTTCCTTTTCAATATGTCCCTAAAGAAAAGTTGTTCTGAAAGTGCTGTGTTAATTCAAGATTGCCAGCATTTCAGCTTGACAGTTTCAGTGGGGCATATAAATGTCTAAACAGCAAAGGAATAAATGGAAATCTTGGGTTGGTGTAGTTCTTGGATCAGCACAATTTCCTTTTTCTAAAGTTCTGTTGATGGAACTTTAAAACACTTCAAAAATACCTGCTGGTTGGTTATGCTACTGTTCACTGGTTTAAGTCAAATTCATGGGGAACTGGTTTGCTACCTCTGACAATGCACTACAGTTTTGGAAAGAATCCCATGCAGAAAGACTGTTACTCATGAAATTTATGTTCTCTAAACTCTGGATGTTATTTGCAAGTTTATTTTATTGTTAGCCTATTTCTAAGCAGTTTGGCTGCAGTGCTTTATTGCCTAAGATACAAGTGAAAATTCTACGCGTGTGCCTATTTTTATTTTTTGCTTTACATTTTGTGTGCTAACACACCACTTTAAACTTTAATTTAGTTCTTCCAGTGTTTGCAGTACAACTTTGATTTTAAAAAAAATCTACAAATGTAATAAAACTGTCAGTCATAAACAAAGGAGGTCTTAGTTGTTAATGTTTTCTGTCCCATGGGAGATGGTAGGTAACACTTCATGTATGATAAATCTTCTCTCTCCATCTGTTTTTTGTTTTTTTACATAGGTGAAAATGTCAAACCATTTAGTCCTGAGAAAACCAAGGAAATTGTGATGTCTCTACAGCAACCTGCAGTCTTCTGTAACATGGTTGGTGACTGGCCAGCCCTGCATTGGAATGTGAAATACCTTTCTGCTGTGTTGGAGGGAAAGACAATCCAGTTTAGGCTGGGTCTGAAGACAGTGGATTTAGGTGAGAATGAGGTGGACAGAAATTAATGTCACAAGGCTGTTTTTTAGGTCCTACAATTATCTGCCTTTTCATTACAACTGTTCTATCTCTAATGTATTGCTTTTCATTGCAGGCTTTGTTTTTAGGACATGGGATTTGGCCAGCAGTAGAACTCCCCCTTTTCTTTCTCATGTATTTATTCCTAGTAGGAAGTCTGGTGGGTAACACCAGCATTTAAGAATCAAGCCTCTCAGTTTTCCTTCCGTGCTTTGTAGTGTGTGTGTTTTTTCCTTACACATGATTAGATTTTTCACATGACCTGAGCTTCCATATCCATAAGCCTGACTGTGTTAAGGAATTAGCTAAATAATTTGCCTGATTTGGGTTTTTATCTGTAATGGTGGTAATTCTCACCTTCCTCCAGAGGTTTTTAAGACTTAGGTGGTTTTTAGTACTTTAAAGTCCTGTGATGAAAGATATGATAGAAGTGTAAAGCATGAAGAAAATCATTTGACACCAGTGCAGTAATTTCACTGCTAACCTTCACATGCCATAGGAGAAAGACAATTTTACAACTTGATTTTAAGTACTACAACTTCATCTCTGTCTGTAGCCACACAATAGTGTGTCCATGGACAGACTGAGTTTCATACCATGGAGAGAAGATACAAGAAACATGTTCCAGGGTGGCAATCCGCTATCTGCATGAAAGGTTATGCACTGCTTTATTCCTGCCCTTTACATTCTTTGCCCTCCCAACGACATACCAAAACTCATTTTGCCATGCACTTTTTCCCCTTTTGCCTATAAAGTATCTTGACTACCTTTAGGATTTTTTTTTTTTAACCCTTAGGCCAGAAAAATACACTTTGAAAATATTTAATGTAAGTCATGGTCTTTTAGACCCCATCTAGCTATTCTTTCAGTAGTCTTCTAACCTTTTTCAGCTGGACTTCCTCTTTCTTGGAATGTAGAGTCTGCACAAAGACTCCAGATGAGGGTCTGCCAGTTCCAGTGAAAGTGGTACGATTACATCATACTGTCTTACTTAACACTGTGAAATTTGCTTTCTTCACAGCATCATGACCATGTTATTTCATGTTCAATTTTTGCAAGAGAAGTGATGAAACAGAAGTGTTAGAGGGAAAATGCTTGGCATGTTAGGATTTCAAAGCATTTTACCAGCATGGATTAATGATTTCTATGCCGTTCCTGGGGAAACAGATGTTATTTACTCACTTTCTACAGATGGGAAAACTGAGGTGTAGACTTAAAACCTTGGTATACATCTTCATAGCAATATATCTCTGTAGTTCAGTGAGGTACCACCCAGTTCTTGCACTATGTGTGAAATGCATCCCATTGCCAATAGAGAATGTGTAGCATATATATATATACATATATATATATATGAATGCCACTTTCTTTGATACCTTGTTAATATATCTCAGTTGTAATATGCAAGGCCCACCAAGTAAAAGAATTATTTTGGTCCTACTCTCCATTAATTAGTAGGCACTTTCTGAGAACCAGATGGATATGCCAACTGGCACAGTTTCTGATGGCACTGATGGAGTGTTATGTAGCTAAGTCACAGATTGATGCTACCAGCTAAGTAGGTAAGAGTCATCACTTAACAATAACTTGTAGTCACTAGAGAGACAGAGTGGATTTAAATTGGAATTTATATTTTGAAGCATCTATCTGCATTTTGCTTTTTCCTAAAGGCATTTATCCCTATGCAGCAATCAGTTTGTCTCCAGGAACCTCCATTATGTGGTAATATGGGTTAGAATTGTCTTCAAGGAGATGGGTATGGCCTTCAGGGGTTATATTATGACTGAATGAGACCTGTGATGCTATAAAAAGTTTGCAATGTAAGAATATATTAGTGAAGCCATTATCCAAGCCAACTCAGAGTCTGGAATAATGTAATACATTCCATGTGCCACTGTCATTTGAAAGGTGGTTGATCTCACTCTTGCATGCTTAAAACTACTGTTAATGAGGGCCTCTCTTTCTTATTGTTCCTGCTAACTTTCCTAGGTGAAACAGAGCCAGTCATGTGGTTAGAGAGAGACCAGAATTTGTATTTTAGAATACAGTTAAAATTGCATTGATCTCTCTCCGAATATTCCTCCCATGTTCACAATAGGTTTATTGCCTTAAGACTAGGTGGGACCACTCCTGCTACGGAGTTGGAAATGTAAAAGAAAAAATCCTCTCTCCTGCTTAAAGGCACGTTTTGGTGACACTCTGAAATGGCAGCTTCAGAGTTTCTGAGGTAATTTAAGCTGTGAGGTTCATCTGGAAGACTCAAAATTAATTGAGGCCTCTTACTACAGCAACTCCTCATCTTTCTTTAGTGCCACATCTGCAGCCTGGATGGGTTTCCCAAGCTGAAGATTCCTTAACGTACAAAAGTGAGAATTGCAAATGGGGCAACTTGGTGGGAGTTGCATGGATTTTGTATATTCTTTTCTTCCTAGTTTGTAACCTCCTGAGGCATATGGATGTGGATTGCACATATGAAACATGGAAAAATGTGAGAGCTAGCAGTATTATTTGTGTATATTATTTGTACCTAAATGTGTGTTTGATAGTATTCTGTCTGATAGTGTTCTGTCTGGCTACACAAGTTAAACAGTTGTGTCCATAAGAACGGGAAGAAAATACAATCAGAGGACTAAGCATTGACAAAGATACCTTCAAAGAGAGTACCAGAGTTCATTACAAGAACAATGAAGGTGCTATTAATCAGGAAATCCCTACCCATCTGGTTCCAGCCACACTAAAAGATTTGTTTTTCTGATGTGGGATACAGGATAGGCCAAAGCTACAGAAGTCTTATTTCTGGCAGAGAAAATGCAGCATTATAGCCATTCTATCTGATAGCTACCTGGAGCACACCAGCACAAAGTAAGAAGAAAGTTTAAACAAAACTGTCGTCTGTATGAAGCCATTTCTTGTTTTGACCATTTTCAGTGGTTGCATAGTAAAATGAATCAAAAACGAATTTACTGTGAAGAAGCTGGAGAGAACAAGAAGTTGTCATGCTGATCAATTTCTGAGTCACAAGATCTGTGGAGGATGTTTCTCTTACTGATGCTGGATAGAGCTGGTGTTGTCAGATACGCAATTGGATAGGAATGGGCTGCAACCTGACCATCTTGCCAAGAGGTTTTACTACTAAGGATGGCAAAAGAATTCAAGTCTCTGAGGTTTGATAGAGAGAGAGACTGCAAAGGTGGCTATAGAATCAGTAGCTGAACAGGAAGCTGAAAATACAGTAAAAATACTGTACACTGATTAAATGCTGCGTAAAGCTAAGATCTGAAGTGGTTACTGGAGTTGGATGTGCATGGCCAGATTTTTTGTTTGTGAGTGTGCCTGTGCTTTGTTATAGTGTGAAATGGCCAGTCCTTGGTTGGATTATTTGTTTAATTCCCCAGCAGCTGTGAACAGGGATTTGGTTTTCTTTAAAGAAATGGAGGAGACATTGCACTTGCATTCTTAATGGAGCTTTAGGTGTTTTCTAAGGTGTTTCTATTACACCTTTTTTCTACATTTTCCTTAGTACACATTGCAAATATTCTGAGAAGAACAGATTTTGGCAACTGTCAGAACAAGACCTTAACTAAGGAGGAGGGTTGCTTCACCAAAACCCACTTTTTCCCTCTCCTTCCCTCTGGTTTCAACCTGTGGTATTAGGAGAGAGAGGAGGACTGTTATGCCTTCAGGTACCATGTCATCAGACAGAACTGGCAGCCTACTTTAGACTTGCATGGCTTAATCTGCAATTTGTCAATTACAAAACACCCTCAGCTTTTAGTCATTAAGTATTAGCAAACTGGTTAATAATGTTCTTGCTTTCAGTTGCTCATTGCTAACATTTTCATCCTCGTTGCAGCCTACAAACTCATCTCAGCAAACTGTCTAGATTGCCCAAATATGTTTTTTATTACTATGTATTTTTCCATAAGCACCCACACCTTGGTACTGAACAAGGTATAAATCAAACCAAGAACCCTGCCCTGAGGAGATTGTATTCTACAAGATAGTCTTGCCTTTCACAGCTGGATTTTTTTAAAATAAAACTCAGAGTGAAATATGCTGTGAGGTAGAAAGAGCATATTTCTTGCCTTTAAAACATTTGCTTCTGAGTTATCTTGGAAAATAGGCAGTGTTAAGCACTCTTTGTTCTCATGAAAGTACTAGAGATATTGAGGCACCCTCCGTAGTGCTTGTACCTTTCGTCTAATTTTTCTGTCAGACCACCTTCTTAGTAAAATTATATACATTGCATTAGTACCTGGGTGTCAGGAGAGGGACTGCAACACAAATATGGGATCAGATACAGAGGGTTTTGGTTGTGATTTTGTGAATTGCAAGTGATTTATATGTCTTGTATGCAGTCCTCAGATAGGGAGCCCTTCCACTGCACAGACCCAGGTTACAGACTGCTGAATAACGAGGCTTATCTGACATTTTTAGTTAATGATTTGATAGTGGTGGGAAGGAAACCACTACCTCTGCTACTACAATGGAAAATAGCAAAATAATAGTGATAAAGGTTTGTAAAAGCTGTATGAGACTCTGTGAGAATTGCTGCAGTTACAAAATGAAAGTGGTAAAGAATGAAGAGCTGCTGCTGCACAACAGTGAAAGGATCCCATTTCTGTGCAGCTCTTTGCAAGTTACACAAGGTTAAATTGCAGCTCTGTCATTGTCATTCATGCAGGCTGCAGTAATTTTTCCCCAGTAGTAGTTACAGTAAAGTAATTTTTTTTTTAACACGGGATAAGTCTCTTTGAAGATGCCACGAGTAGTGGCTGCAGGAAATGAAAATCTCTGATTAACTGCAATTAAAGTATGCTGTGATGTGGGTTATCTTGCAGACCTTCCAAGTGACCTGACCTTCAGCTGAAAGGCTGTATCAGTCAGCCTGACCAAAGCATGATGGGAGCAAAACCCTGCTGGTAAACACTTTTTGTGTCTGCCAAGAAACACTGCAATATGCTTTTGTCATTGTCCCAAATGAAAAATAAAGGCACACAGCATTTTAGATGGATCAGTGGCAGCATGTGTGTGGTTCCATAACTCGCTTTCTATGCATGACCACACTGGTTTGGTTATTGCTTTAGGGAAAGGGTAAGATGAACATGTCCATCTGCATAAATCTATGGAGACAAAATAAAGGATACATAAATACTGGACGTGCACATTTGCAACTCACACTTAGGAAGGAAGATGAAGCAAAGTTGTTTAGCAAACTTGGGTGTGTTATTGAGTTACTGTGCTGAAGAACAACATTAACTATTGGTCTGCTTTTGTCTCACAGCAAGTTCAAGGTAACAGCCATTCACTTAAACCTTAATGAAAAAGCAGTAGTCTCAGACTTTACTTATGAGTTAGGTCATGAGAACCATTTTACTGACCAGAGTCAAGCTACCTAGTCTGACTTCATATCTCGTGTTGCATTTAACCAGAGCTGAGAGAGAAACTGTGTATTATTCTTACTGGTTCTATGTTCAATGCTCATGTAATATTTGGTTTTTCTTTTGTTGCTCTAGTTCCCCAGTTTGAAACCAGTTGTAGTTATGTGGAAGCTACACTTGAGGAGTTTCTGGCTTGGAGTTGTGGGCAGTCTTCTTGTGTCTCTGGACCATTCCATTGTTATGATTACTCCAAATACTGGGCTTATGCTGACTACAAGTACATTGCCAGGATATTTGAAGACAAGCCAGAAATTTTCCAGGTAAAACATTAGTATTATCTCTTCCCAGTTGAACCATTGCAAATTGTCTAAGGTAACCTCTGAAACCTCTACTGCTATCCCTCTCTGCTCCTTTAGCCACTTATTTTAAAATTCTGAAATAAAAGCTATTGGCTCTCAGGTTAAGGGAGATCTGCCAAATGGCAGCCATCTAAAACTCTATGTCTCCTTATAAGTTTAGAAACAACACCCCAAGTGACAAAAAGAACTGCCAGGTTGGCAGCGCTCTCCTTCTCATTTAGGCCACATCCACGTTGCACCCAAATGGTGCCCAAATTAACAGCTCCACTCAGGAGGGAGGATTGATGGCATGTATTCCCTTGCAGTAATAAGGCTCTAACATGGCTTTGCTCCATGTTTTTGCCTTTTGGCTTATTTTCTTAAGTAGCACAGCTCCTTCCCTTCGTATAAGCAGATTAGCTGTTTGTGAGAAGGAGAGATTCTGTGGAAGCAGTAAAATACAGGAAGTAACCTGCCCATGGAAGTACATAATCTATGGTAATTACCCATACATAGTAGGACAAATACCCAAGGTATTTCCTTTTTTTTTCTCTGTGCCTATCTCCTATTTCAATGTCTTGCTTCATCTACATTCCTGCTACTTCTCCTTGCAAATTGTAAGAGGGCAAAATTAAGGATAGCTATACAAAAGGTGTACTTCTTCAAAAGATATAAAGAAAGAGTAAGTAAAGCCTTATTCATTTCTATACTTTGAAAGGTGACAATGGAATCATAATTCCCTGTAAAATCACTGTGTCACTGGGGTGACAATGAGTATGAACTGATAAGCCCCCTCAAATTAATTATTTCCTCAGAAAGCATTTCCCATGCTCCTTATTCTTTTGTGCTAGTAAAATCAGTATTTTTCAGTGATCAGTCTTTTTTCAGACTTTCAGACTTTTCAGGCTTTCCCATTGTTCTGTGGGTCGGAAGGTAAGGATTGGACATAGAGATCATCTTACCTTTCTTTCCCCCTTCCCTTCCTGAGCACACTGAAACATAATCAGCATCACATACCCTTGGGCTAGTTCGCGTTGTTTGAACTAAGGTGGGAGCTCCAGGGATGTTTCAGCCTTCCCCAGATCTTTGCATAACTTTCTCTATCTGTGGTCCTGTTTTGGTCTTCTCTTTTTCTGCCTCCACGGACAGCATTTCCATGTGTTTTCTGGCACAAGCCAGTAGCACCTCAGAAGACCTGAACATCCTGTTGCTTCCTTTGGTCAATAAAAACACACTTGAAGGAAACAACCATTTGAGGAGTTGAGGCTCCAGGAGTTGCATTTCTGTGCAGGTGTCATGCCACAACCTGATCACCTGACCTAACACACAACAGATTGTGCTGCAATTTTAGAATAGACACACGTAATGGTTACGCCATGGATTTTTTTGAAAAGCAGAATCTAGGAAGGAAAAAATTGGTGGTGTTATGCAAGCAAATATGGTGTGTGTCATCTGCCATTTTCACAGGCATGGGAGAGAAATGCATCCATCAGTTCCAGACTCATACGGCTTTGGAAACGCTGCTGCACAATTTATACCAGCCAAAAGAGTTCTTTGTAGAAATTATCTTCCATTCTTGTGTGAATTTGATGATAACCTCTTTTTTTCTTTCTAGATTTTATTTAGATTTACGTAAGGTTATTTGAAGGGGAAAAGAAGGCCAACTGCACTGTTATTTATAGTGATTAATAGGGCCATTTAGAAGTTGTTTGAAATTTAGATTGCACTGTTTATCATTTACAGTTGTGTGGGCTAAGGTAATGATTCCATTATTCTAATCTATGAGCAATATCTAGCATCTTACATTTTTTGTGCAGTTGATATTTCATTACAGAATTTGAGATATAAATCAGGAGCAAGATACATGCATGAAGTTTAAATAGAAATGAGACCTTTTAAAGTGACATACGGGTACAGATTAACTTCATTATAAGCAGCAAATGAAATAAATATATATCACAAGTAATGTGCCATCTGTTATGGTTGGAACACCTTTTAGTGCATTTCTTCTTACTGTGGCTTTTTATTGTAGAAAAGGAACCCAGTGTGACAAGATTTCAGTAATACTACCAGTTCCTTTTCAGTTCATTGGTTAAAAACTATTTTACCCATAATCGCTTCAACTATTTACTACCACAGCAGCATTTTCAAAAAGTTCTTTTAAATCTAATATTGATTATGTGTGCTTTCTTTTCACTTAAATTGTAACAAAATATAAAAACTATTTAGGTGTGAGATTAAAGTGTAGAAATGGTGTTACGCTTAACTTTTTCACTGAAATAGTTGTATTGAATTTCAAATTTTATGCCTGCTGAAATCTACAGGAGCAACTTTTTCTTTTTGATCTTTTGCTGTCTTTGACAAATGTTTATATTACACTTCTGCATTTTTTTCAAATTATATCTTTAAAATCAATAACTCTGAAATCAGAATCTTTAGCAACACCTAATTTTTGGGAAGGCTATTGCTCATTTTGAGGGTTTCCTGATACAGTCATGGTGAAGTCATCCTTATAATGTCTAGCTGTAGTTTTCCTCATCCATAGATCTTAAAAAAGGATAGTCATCCACCTGTCTGCAAGCAGCAAGCTTACATACTTAAATTAGAACTCCTAGACCCCTATTTTCTCTTTATAGACAACAGAAGGAGAGAGGCTTTTCCAAGGTGTGATTGAGAGTGCTTTGACTAGAGCAGGAGCCAAGTTTAAATTAGGTTCCTAAAGTTAGGTGATGTGAGTGACTCCAAAGTGCTTTACTGAAATGGAACAAATACTGTTATCTTCCTTTTCAAGATGGGAGAATAAAACTCAGAGATGAAGCAATTTGCCCAAGACCATCAAGAAGCCAGAAATTTAATCTCTGTTTCCTAAGGCTCAGTCTGGGGCTCCAGCCAAAAGGCACCAGTATCTGGCCAGTATACCTCAAGTGCTTTCCAATAAACAAATGATCAGGCCCTGCAGGTGGCAGAATGAGCTGTAGATGCATGGGAAAGCTTTATCCAAGTTATACAGAACCATTCTGCAAAACCCTTGGACCATCTGAAAAATACCTCACTGTACCTCTTGCCAACTGTCATGCCCAAGGGATTGCTTGTGGGAGGATCAATGGACTGGAAAGATCCAGGACTGTGTTAATAATATGTGCACACCTGTTCTGCCCTTTCTCACCATGTCATCAAGTTAAGTTCACTGCCTCTGCAGTTCCAAATGCGTCCATTAAATAATAAGAAACTTAAACAACCCAGCATAACACTGGATCACAGATGGGGTGAAGTCTGTGTTCCCAGGCTACGTGGAGAAAGCTGAGATAGGAGCAAAGAGAGAGCAAAAATTCCATATGCATTATGAATTGTTCGAAAAGGGAATAGGGATTTTTCTTTCTTTCTTTCCTTTCATTCTCTTTTTAAGTGCTATGTGTAAGAATTTTTCTAAAAGCAGTCCTGAGCTTGGGTGGATGGTTAAGAGTAAAGATAAAAAACCTTGTTTGAAAAGGGAAAGAAGCCCCATGTGGCCATGAGAATTTGGGCAGAGCAAAGGAGAAACTTGAGTGATATGAAAGGTGGGGAGAAGAATTCTGGAGGAAGGGGAACAGACTATGAATGCTCCAGAACCCTAGCAACAAAAAACAGCTGCAGTGGATAAAGAGTGACTGAGCAGTGGAAGGAGAAGACAGGAAACTCTCAGAACTAAGGAGAAGATGTGAATCAGTTCAACAGCTTACATAAATGACCTTTTTGTTGCTGTAGGATATAAGGTGGTCTGACTTTGGTTTTCCTGGAAGAAGTGGAAAAGAGAGCACACTGTGGATTGGTTCTGAAGGAGCAAACACCCCCTGCCATTTGGACTCCTATGGCTGCAACTTAGTGTTGCAAGTACAAGGAAGGTAACAAGTGCACGTACATACAGCAAATATGGGGAGAGTTATACTGTGTATAAAGTTAGTTTTGGATACTTTTAGTATTCATTCTGGGTCCTGATTATTTTAGTTTTCTGAGTTGTCGATGATTGAAGAGCATCGTAACTGTTCTATAGGAAATGGCAGAACTTCAGGGCCTTGGTTTGTCTGGGTAATGGAGTTAACACAATTTTATTTTCTGGTCTGTGTGTTATATGGTCCAATTATAAGCACTTTAATCCTCCTAGTAGTTATGAATTCAGGAATTTGGAATTAGGAGATAAAAAAGTTAAAATAAAAAGCCCCAAAACAAAATAGAAATAAACTACTTTAGACTTTTACAATATTCTCTGTGCAAGAGCCTCTAATAGCCTGCTAGAATTAATTTAAAAGGGGACCGTCAGGATGGGAGCAGCCAGCTGTGAGCAAAGTTGAAAGGGACATTTGAGGCTCCAAATTCATTTGGGAGCATGTGACTGTTGCTGTATCTTTCTGCCTGTTTGCATGCTGTCTTTTCTTTTTTCCATTATTTTTTTCTGCTTTCCTTGTATATTGGCCTCAGGGTTGGTGTTTGTTTTTTAGTTTTTGGGTTTTTTTGTTATCTATTATTGCTAGAGTAGTGCTAGAGTAACAGAACAAGTTGCACATGCTTTCCAGGTTTGATAGTATACAGTGGAAGGAGTAATTTGCTAGTGGGTTTTCAATGGGATTCTTTACTCTGACATTTTATAAAACAGTAAAATCATGGTGGTGGTGGTGTGATTAAGGTGCAGGATTGGAAGTCAGGTATGTTGGCTTCTAAGTGGGCAGTGCCACATGTTGACTTGCTTTAAGGCCTGAGGTAAATGAATTTGTCATCGTCTTATCCCTAAGAAGGGTAACTCTCTTTAGGGTTTTCATTCGTGTTTGTAAACAGCCTTGAGGTCCTTGGGTGGATGTGCAGCAGACACTCTGGAAGCCTCGCTCAGCACTGCTGTGCTGCAGCCAGTCCTGTGCATTGTGCATTGAAGTCCAGACACTTCAGCGTATTCAGGAGCCAGAAATCTCATTGAAAACCATGAGACTTAAATGCCTAAATATCTTCTAAGGATCCACTTAGTACTGGGCACACTAAATAAGTACAGTGATGTAGCAGACGTGATACCTGCCAAGACTCTTTGATCTCTACCTTCAGATGTTGAACTCGAGCCAGAGTTCCAGCATCACACAGCAGTTTTGTCCACCTTCCCAAGGCACTTCCTCCCCCTCAAATAGAACAAAATCCCTTGTTCCTCTCAGGGAAAGAAATCCAAAGCCTTTGCACAGCCTGAAAAGACAAAGTTGTTTTCCTCTTCAGAACAAAGCCTTTAAATAGTTTGCAAACTTCTACAAGCTTGAGAATCCTGTGCTTCTTCAGAGCAGAAGATTCCCTTCTGAGACTCACAAACAAGATAGGCTTTGTAACACAATATAAGCTTATGCTAAACTTAAATAGATTTGCCTTTGCAGGAAAGCCAGGGACGACTCCTTAGCCCTTTGTTGCTATCTTGGATTTCCTTCTTGCATCCCCCAGGCTTCTTAATTTTTTGCTTTCTGATATTGCTTTGTCGTGAGCCTGCAGGATTAACCCTGAGCCTCCTAACCTAGTCATTCTCTGCCCCCTCAGAGGGCCTAGCTTGGAGGACAAAACAAAGTTGCAATAAGGCTTGAGTTTCAGGAGAAGTGGTTTTGTGCTTGCATCCAACAGTTGCTTTGGTGATTAGGAAGAAATATCAGCAGCCTATGGCACTTGCATCTGTGCTGTTCTCTGTAGTCCTGGCTATCCTGCTATTCCTATCTCTTCTGTTCCTGTCTCTTCTGGTTTTGTGCCATTTGGTTGCTTTGCTCCCATTTTCAGATCTGTGACTTAGAACTGACAACCAGATGCAGTAGACAAAATGCAAGAAGTGAGTGCCAAGGGAAAGGACACAAAGAAAAGCCCTTGCTAGAGTCCAAAACAAAGAGAAGAGCTACACAAGCTGTCCAGCTGTGCTGTAAAGTGCTGCCTTTACTTTTCCATTGCTTAGTGCATTGGTCATGTTGTACTGTTTGTCTGGCACCTCTTAAATGTAATAAATTCTCTCTTTGTGTATTCCTTCTGGTTATTTCTATCACCTAAAGTAAAGCCATATAAAATTTCTATTTCCAAATAACATATGTTCCTGCTAAGATATTTCATTTATAATACCCATAAAACTGGCACCACCAGTTCTGGCATATTCTTTGTTTTTTCTCTTTGGTCTGGTCTATGTAAGTGAAGTAGAGACATTGGCTCCTGAGGACAAAGTCTGATCTCAGCTCTGCTTGGCCTTGCACTGTGGTGCATTCACGTGCTTCTTCAGGCATGTAGAGAGCAACCTGGCACATGAGTGCCCTCATGAGCAGAACAACCCTGTCCTGCCCCATCTGGCATTTAGTCACACCAGCAAGTTCTTAAATGCACAACAAGCCACATTTTCATCATGTGATACTGATAACACAAAAAAATACAGATGTTTAAGGTTGCTTATGTCTATGGATGTGTCTGGTTTTTATTTATGCCATCTTTGGCATGGGAACATAAAGGTAATTTTTACTAAGGATGGGGGGGGTTCATGACTAAATACTAAATACATGTAAATACTACAAGAAACAGAAGATAATGCCTATACCCTTTTACTGTTGCCATCCTAAACACACAATGCTCTCTTTTCAAAACAAATACAGATTTTGAAAGCTTTTCATTCAGTGAACAAAAATACATTGTCTGTAACAAAACTATTTCCTCTAGTTTATAGAGCAATTTTTAATGCTCTGAGCATCTGTAAATGCTGCATGTAAAAAGGAGGAAGGAGAAACCAGATGGGAGAGGTTTTTTAAATTTTATTTTATCTGCCTTTTAAAAATGATTGGTGAGAAGCTGTAAATCTTTTCAGTTAAAAAATTAAAAAGTGGAATATTTTAAAAACACTTTCAGAAGACAGCCTGTAAGCACTGCCTGTGTTCTCACTGCGTAGGAGATTCACACAGCGAGGCAGATTTATGTTTTATTGAAAACCTTGCTACTGCCTTTAGTTCTTTGCTGTAAGTGACATGCACTGAATAAATTTTTATCTTCTCTCTATTTTCAGGAAGAGATGGCACCTCTTCCCACCTGGTGACACCAGTTTCCTTTATCCTACCAGGCTCCCTTATGAGGAATCCAGCATATTCAGCAAAGTCAACATTGCCAACCCTGATCTGAAACGCTTTCCCGAGTTTAGGAACTCAACAGCCCATGTTGTTACACTCAGTCCAGGACAGGTACCATTTACATATGAGCTCTACAGTACTTAGTATTCTATTTAACTGGGTAATTAAAGGCTAGGAAATCTCAACAAATTGACTGTGGAACTTCCCTCTTCCTTCACTCTGTATTCAGACTTTATAGATTTCTCTCAGCACAGGGACTTTCTTTGCTGACAGTTATTTGCCTATACTTTTTTGTACAAAAACTGCAGACATTTGGAGAGCTAGTTCAATCAGCTGCCTGATTCCATACAACCACCTTTCCTGCAACCACTCTTGACCTGTCTATTCTGACAGCAGTATGTATTTGGTTAATGAGTATATAGAGCTAGCAAAGGAACTAATATTTTGGTAGTGAATAGCCTTCGCATTTTGCTTTAATAAATACTTTGATGATGATACTTGCATTTAGAGTGCACACCATCCACAGGTTTCATGGTGCTTTACAGGGCTGTGAGGATGTTATTAATCCTGCTTTACTGAGAAAGTTCAGCTGTAAGTGCCTGGCTTACAGTCACACAGGCAGTCAGCAGCAATGTGAGAGCAGGGCTCGGGACTCTTGATTCCCAGTCTCCTGCTGTAAATAGTGTCCTTCTTTATTTAATCAGCAAGGTCTGTATTTGGAGTCTGAATTACCCTTTTTCATTTGTTCAGCTGTGCGTGTCCTTGTAGCGCTGCTGCGCATCGCAAACTGTCAGGCCCTTCCGAAGGAATTTTGCACTGGTCATTGCTCCGACAGTGGAGTTGCTGCTTCTGGAGCCCTTTTGCCATTCTCCTACCAGATATTGTCACCTCTTTTGACCTGCCAGCTCTACAACTTGTACAAGCATTCGCCTGTCCCTAACTGGCAAACCCAGCTGCCTTCAACAATTTAAAGAATGGATTTTTGCTAATTAAGTTAATTTTGCAGAGGCAGAGTGGGGCAGGATAGTAGCTTCCAACAAGGGGATGATACCCATCAACTGGAAGTGTATGCTCTGCAGTTGGTACAGATGCAAATGGGGAATCTATGATCAGCCTTCACTGTTTGCACTACATTAGCTCATACTCCTACTCCTAAAGCAAATCATTAGTTTCGTATTCAGCACTTTGTAAGTTTGCAGCAGTCAGTAATTTAAAGCACAAAGACCAAATTTTTACTATTGATAAAAATGCTACATCCATTCAGCACTGCATTATCCCTGATTCCCAATACTATTTGAATTTATAATCTCCTTTGCAATGATCAAGTGTAGTAGTGAACCTTTAATATGATCTTAATTTTAATTGGGCTTAAAGCAATTACAAATTAATCTTGCTAGGAATAAAGATCTTGAGCCAGCTCAGTAATACAATTTGTCTGCATTGCCATGAACGAGCTACTGTTTGGATTTCTTGGGGGGGGGAAAGTAATGTAGAAGCAATGATGGAGCAGTGAGGAATTTCCTTCATCCATTTTGTCAGCGCCTTCTGTGTGGTGCTTGCCAGCATCTCCTCCAGAAGCTTATGGGGCATGTGGCTGGGAACTGCTGCCATTTGATGGAGAGGAAAGGAATGACCTAGAAGAACTCCTTTATTAACAAGGGAGCGGATTCCTAAATAATAACAGTCTTGATACGTGCTCAAGAGTGCACATATACTTAGCCCATAATTCACATAGAATTAGCCCAATTACTGCAGAAATTGTAGGCATCTTTATTTTGTGATAATATGTAGCATCTCCACTCATTCCCAGAGGGTATGCAGAACATTTTGGATTATTGTAACAATAAAGGGCTGAAAAAAATGAAGACAAAGGTGTTCTTAGGTATTCAGGAGAGCAGCTGCATGTTGGGTGAGTGCAGCTTTGAATATCAAAAACTTAATGTGTCTAATGCCACCTTCTGGTCGATGTTTGCTACCAGCCATTTTTCTACACCCGTTCTGCCTGAAAGCAGAATTCCTTCCTGTAACATTGTGCCAGTGCACAGTGTGTACCTCAGTTAGATCTCTTGTGCCCTTCCACTGGATTGTTCAGAGGTGAACCTCGGTTATGAATTTTGGTAGCTGACTGAGGCTTTAGGTTTTATAAGGTTTCATCCTATACCTGACCAATGGCTGTCAGCTGCATTTCGACGGAGGCCTTAACACAACTTCTGGTTATACATTAGTGATCTGTTCTGAAACAAATTATGAGAACATTTAGATGTCAAGCTTACTCAAATAGGCAGCTGAGTAGTTGAAGGGCTTGCAGCAGTGCATGACCACTATATCCATGAAGTTACAAGCTCAAGTTGTGTCACACAAATGTGGGGGTTCCTTATAAATGTTTGGACCTGGTTACCTATGTGATGATTGCAAGGCTGAGGACTAAGTACAGAACAGCATTTCTGGTAACACCTTGATTCTTTTCTCAAACCTACAAATACTCCCTAAAAGACCACAAATGGGACAAAACATACATGTTCTAGTATCTTCTACCCATGCTCTGGGACAAGTGTTAAGACAGTTAGGGATCTGTCACCCTCAGCTTAAACCCTGTTCAGGACAAGTGTCCTATCTGCCATCAGTGGCACCTGGCACCTCAACAAGGAGGTTCATCCTTCCTGTCTTACACAAATACACCCCTGCAGGAACATCCATTCCACCCTGTCCTTCAGCACAGGCTATCTAAGGAGCCTATGCACATCGATGCTTAACTTTTTTGATGATTAAAAATAGGAGAGGTGAATACCACCTGACAAGGCTACAAAAACTGAGATGCTGTACAAGTATAAAATCACTGATCATTCTTTCCTCTGCCCCACTTCTCACTGACTTCTGGCTTCCTTCCTGCTCAGTAATGTAATTGCTCTTAATCCATCTCCCTGTTAATCCATATCCACATAACTAGACAATGGTAGAAAGACTGGAAAGTGCATCTGAGCTTATCTGAAGGTAGACACATCAGGTTCCACATACCTGCCCTCCTGATGGAGAGCAAGCAGCTGGCACCCTGGGCTCCCATGAGAATCCCATTCCCCCTCCTGCTACCCCAGACAGGTGCTGTACGAGGCAGTGCTCACCTGCCCTGTGCCCTGGCCCTGTGCCCCAGCCTGGAGCCAGAGGAGCTGCAGTGCAGAAGTGTGAGGAAAGGCCTAACTGAGCTCGTCTAAGAGGCACATTGAGTCTGAGAAGGATGCTCCCCTTCTGGCCCTGAAAAATATTGTCACTGGATGGGAAGTAACAATTTTAGAAAAAGATCAACAATACTGCTTGCTGGTTCTCACCATGGTCTGCTGCTCAGAAGCTTCCCTTCCCTGCTTCTGCTTACCTGCTTTCTCAGAGTCTAAAGAAACACTTTTGTGTGTCCACAAATACAGTCATCAGTCAGTTCCTGTGTTTAGCTGCAGGATTTTCTCTTTCTGTGCTCCTGCTGCAGAATCTAACATACCATGGCATCCTGCTCAGCACCAGAGCTCCCAACAGCACAGGCAAACCTGACTTCTAACCTAACCCTGAGCAACAAGAAATCTTCATGAAGTCAGGGAGGGATTTCCCTCTGTGCTGCCTTTAAAGAAAGGGTGTGAGAATGTCAGATTGGGCTTAAAGTGGGCAACAGCAGAATAGACAGTCTGGATAGCCAAGAAAATTATAACTAATACCAAAGAGAAGTGTTACAGTAAGTCAAGAAATGCAATAATTCAAAGGCAGTGTAATGTTCCAGCTCAAAGTATACAAAAGACTTTTTAAAAGGGGTTACAGTGAAAAAAACTACTTTGGTTGGAGAAGAGTTTAAGTGATTTTAGTAAAAGAGAATTCAGAGTTGGCCACAGCATTCTGCATAGTAGATGGTTGATGGTTCTGTTCTGGGGAAGGAATAAAGAGTTTTCACATGAGAGACTGCAGAGCTGGCCCCAAGCCACCCCACAGAGAAGGCAGACAGGCCAACCCAACCTCAAGACATCAGAACTATCTCCATCACAGAAGTAGCAGGAGAGTCCAGGAGCTGAATTTGTGCAAGGATTGGTGATAAAAACACTGTTCAACCTGCAATACATATGGAGAACCCCATGAATGTCCCAAAACCCAGGCAAACCGAAGGTCAAAGCTGCAAGTTCCTGACTCTATTTCACCTTTTCCCTGAGCTTCCCTCATTCTCTCGCCTGGGTCACTGTGGGCATGGCCTGACACAGCCCCACTCCCTCCCCCCTCACTGTGCTTTTCCCCAGGGCTGTGCCCGTGTTTCTGACTCCAGTGGCCCTTGGAGCTCTGTTTCAGTAGATGAGGAGACACCAGGAGGGAGAAGAGAGGCAGGATGAGAAGCACCTTCCAAGCCCAAGGACAGCCAGGCCCCAGCTGGGATGAGGCGTGGGCTGGGCAGCAGCACTCAGAGTCCTCAGGTGGTGCTCCCACAGAACTGACTATGCCTGCATCTATTTCATTTTATTTTTCTCTGCCATGGCTGCAATAATTTCTGGGATTTCCTTGGGTCCCCCCATGACCACATGTCTTTATCTTCCCATCACACTGGCTTCCTTTTTGTGTGCATTTACCTAAATATCTTTTTCTAATGAGCAGAAATTTCTTGGTATAATATTTCACTTCAGGGTATGCTCTCTTTTGGAAGCAATTCCACCTTTGCCCTACCTTTGCACTGTATCAAGTTAATCATGTCCACTGAGAATTCAAACCTGCTCTGTTCTCTGTGCTGTACAAGTCTTCAGCATTGCTCCACTTGCTCTCCCAACTGTTTCTTTGGTTTCTTTCCTCCCATTACAGCATTTCATTTTATCTTTTCTGGGATTTCTGTCCTACTTTTACTTCATTTGCTATATTTGGCTGTCACTAGCCTAAATATTAAAACTATCTGATTGGTTACTGTTTAGATCAGTATCTTCCCAGCACTAATAAAGTTAGACATATTCTGTAGAAAGCAGGCGAGCACAAGATTATGTCTTAGCTTGGAGTAGTTCTGTCTTGCTGTCACACTTTACATTTTCCCTGTAAAATGTTTGCTGCATTTGTGTGTTGTTTCACTGTGGCTTACTTTCACATTTCCTATAGGAATGTAGCTAAATCTGTGTCCCATATTCATAAACATATGGAAGTCTGCTTTATTTTATTGTGGAATTGATCATTAGAGTTGGCAGTGGTGGGGTTTTGGTTGTTTTCATTTTGTTGTGGGTGTATTTGCTTCTAATTTAAAAACCTAGAATAGTACTAGTTTGCAAATGTAGAGGAATCCTACCTCTTGCTTTGCTGAGTTGTTGGGTTTTGTGGGGGTTTTTTTTGGTCTTTTGTTAGTTCTGCTCGCTTGCCAGCTGTATTTTTTGGTTTTAATTACCTTTTTCCATTTCTTCATCTTCCTTAAAGTTTGAGTACTTTTGCTTTTTGATAATTTCAATTTTCTTGTTGCTGTAAATCTTTATTTTAACAAGCATAAGCTTGTTCAACAATAAAAGAGGGAGAGCAAGTGTCTTTGTGGAACCTCTTTTGCCTATTTGAGTCACAGCTCTGTAACTCTTCTATAAATTGCATCAGCAAACAGTGCCAGCTGCAGAAAGACACAACTTTGCAGTTATTACCCTTAACCTGCTGGCAAGGGAAATCTGATTAGTCTCTAAAGGACCAAGTTCCTTCTCTTTGGTTTGAAAACACAGGACAAGTTGGGGGGATTGTATTTTCTTCCTGGTTGTACTTTCTCTCTGCAAAGCAATCCTGTCTCCATTTTGCACGTGAGTCATGTGGAGCCAGCACGTTCCATACCTAATTTCCATCTTGGTTTTCCAGGCAGCATCTCTTACTGAAACATTTATACACTTCCCTTAATTTGTCTCTTGCTTGTGTTCCCTTGCTACACAGTCCCTCTGCACCACTTCCCCAGTGTCTCCATCCACTTCTCCAGCATGTTGGAAGCTCACTGTTCCTACACAAATCTTACAGGAAGGATCCCGTTTTTACAAACAGCCGCTTATGGGAGCTCTGCTCTCTTCTGCTGTAAAACAAAGTTTTCCAGTCTTTCCTTTGTAAAACAAAGGTTTTCAGGGTTCATCACTACATGCAGTCACTTGGCGGGCACCCAGGTTCTTTAGCAGAGTTCAGTGTAAGATCCCCCATAGAGCATTTGGTGGGAGGGTTTGTACAATTGTGCAGTCAGTGAAACATAGGCAAACACTTCCTCACAGATAAACCCCTTGCTGCTAATGCATCTGCACTGTTCATTTAAAGTGGATGTCTTGGAGATAAAACCAAAACTCTGAAACTTGTTCAGCATAGAAAACATGTTTTGGCTGCAGCCTGTAGGGTTTCATGCACTTACATGTCAGGAATAACTCGTGGTATTTTTAAAATAATGACCCTACACTGACTGACTGCCTTTTCTGTTCTGTATGCTATAGCGGATTAAAGAATAATTTCCAAATGTTTTTGACCTTTGGAGAGCCAGTGCTTTTTTTTCTTTGACTTAAATTGAAGCCTGTGGAGAACATTTTGTCATCTGGCCCAAAAAATGAGAGTGTTCCAAGTGTCCTGTAAGTGTTTGCAGGACTGGTGCCATTGTTTCCTCCACAGACATTTTCTCATTAGCCGTGTTTTGATATAATGAAGCACAGGGCTATCTGGGTAGCAGAACATTCTTCTAAGTAATTTGTGTCAACTAAGAGAAAGAATTGTCTGCAATTCAGATACAGATCATTGCTTCACTTTCCCCATCGTGAAGTGTATATTTTTATCTGTCTCTGACCATTTTTATAACTTGTCAAAAAATATCTTTTATGCTTTTCTTGATAGCTCCATGTTAATCTAATGCTCAGTAATCTGCAGAGCTTGTCCTCTATCATCAACACAACATCAATGTCTTGTACCATAAAAACCATGGGTTGGAATCAATTTTATGTCACAGCTATCAACCTGATATTGTTGTAAAGCTCTGATCTAAACTGGATTGTCCCAGAAACCATGACATTTTCTTTTAAAAGCCTGTCTACTAAAAGTGACAAATTTAATACTGGTGATTATTTACCAGGATTAAAGCTACATTTTGTCACCTAGATGAGCGTAAGGATATCTGCTTTTTGGGGAAACCAGCTGGTAGTCCTAAAGGATCTATCTAGGAAGTCTGCTCAATTGAAGAGTCTGCAAAGGAATTCCTGCTTGGCTGTGACTCTCTCTAAAGCCCTGAGGTACTGCTACACCAGCTGCACCCCCTCTGCACTGCTGAACTTTGCTTACCTACAGCAGTTGAAGGTTACAGTCCTGCTTGGAACTATATGGGAAGGAGTTTGGATGAAAGGTAGTTCTAGATCATGTCCATTTCTTACATAGTAGTATTGATAGAGTGGACATTTAAGTCTTGAGAAAAGGCTCTTTAAAAGAGAAATAAGTATCACCCCTCACCCCTGTGTCCTTGCCTCAGTTCTGTCTCTGCATCCCACATCACCTAAATTAAAACACTTTATCTTTCTTCAGGCTTCTGCTTGTACCCTAATGTAATGTCTCCAATTCCAGGTCCTGCTCGTTCCAAGGCACTGGTGGCACTATGTGGAATCCATTGATCCTGTCACTGTCAGCATAAACTCTTGGATTGAACTGGTATTTTCCTTTTTGGGTCATGGGGATGTAGCACTTCCAAGGGATTTCTGTCCCTTGCCTGCCAAGTTCAGTCCTGTTGGGTGTGTTGTGTTCAGAGGCTGGGGAGGGAAGAGCCCTTATGGATATACTTTTTCCTGAAGAATCTTTCAAGGTTCCAGATCTGAAACTCCAATTCAACAGAAATCCCCTTTCAAATTTCCTTCAATCAATTAAAGACAATTAAACACAAGCTAAACTTTTCATGTTCAGTTTTTTTAAGGCTGGCCAGCTTTGTGCTGAATAGAGAACAAAAAACCAGCAACTTCACCTCAAGGACATGCTTATGTGCAAAGCTAAATTAGAATTTAAATCAGATTAGTGTGATAGGTAGGGAGAGAAAGAGGATTTTTGAATTTTCATTCCTCTGTGATAGTTTTGATTTGCCTGAAGTTGGATTTCCTCAAGTATTTAATTAATTTTCTTTCCCTGGGCTTTTCCTTGCTCGTGTTAACCGGTATATATGGGATGGTTCCAGAGATATCACAGAATCATGGAATAGTTTGGGTTGGAAGGGACCTTTAAAGGTTGTCTAGTCCAACCACCCTGCAATGAGCAGGGACATCTTCCACTAGATCATCTCAATACACCAGAAGGTTTTCTTATTCAAATTACTTTATTATTAATTCTAGGTTAATATTTTAAAGAAGACCTTTTGAAATGGCCTGTGAAAGCTGCCTCACTAAAATACTCATTGCCTTTTTTTTTTTTTTTTCCTGTTTCTAAAACCTGTATTAGACTGGAAATCTGCAGGGGAAAGAACACATGCATTCAGCTGCTGTTCAAAGACCACACATTGCATTTCTCATACCAACATCAGACCAAGCATTTGCAGAGCAGAGGAACTCACTGGGGTGTTTCCCTCATGGAGAAATTTTCCACATGAAACTTGTGTATTTAGCAAGGACAGCAGGCCCACAGCCCACACCAGGCTCTTTCATAGCCCTAAGTGCAGTCAGGCTGTTTCCACTGACAGAGAAAGCACCAACTATATTGTAGAGCAGCCACTTAAGCCTGCCTTGAATTTGAGCCTCTGAGGTAATTCAGAGGAACTGGCTGTGTGCCCTGGGCTTGGGAAGGCCCTGATGTCACCACACACACTTGTGCCCTAAGCTCTGCCTGACAAGTTGTCCCCCTCTGGGGGAGCAGACTGTGATGGGATCAGCTTGGCTGGTAGCTCCCAGGTGCTGGGGTGGGGCCTGAGCATTTCTGCTGTTTTTATGTGTTGCAAAGGAAAAAAAAACCCAGTGGGGCTAAACTCTATGGCCTTTCCTGTCATAAAGGTCTTGCAGAAGTCACCAAGATCCTGTTTGATGACAGCAAGAGCCAGTGGTTGTGTGGCATCATAAACAGAGTGTTTGCTGGATCTTGCTAATAAGCAACACATGCCCTCCCCAAATACCAATATCTGCCATAAGCAAATGTGGCTATTGCAGCCCAGGTGAAAGTTCCTTACAGAAATCATCCCTACAGCTGATGATGCAGCACTGTTAGGTGTTGGGCAATTCATCTATAAAAATAAATTCTGACTTGGATTCTAAAAGACAATTCTGAGAACATTTCCATTACCAAACCAAGCAGCTCTTGCTCGCAGCTGTTACCAGCTGCTTTCATATTGACAGATGTGAATCACACCAACAATTACAGTCCCAGTGAAACCATTAATTATATTGGCAAGAGTTTAGAGTAGAAATTTAATTTGTTTTCAGCTGGATGTGAGCTACCCAAAAGTATGCCTTGCTTTCTAACCTACTGTCATGCAATCAGTACAGCCCTGTTATTCAGCAGGCCAGGATGAATACCAAGAATGCAACACCTTAAATCATTTCCACATGTAGATACCAAACTCTGTGTTTTGGTGGCTTTTTATACAAGGCCATTAAAAAGCCAGGCATCCAAAACCACAAAATGCCAAGAGCACTTCCCCCTTCTTCTATCCCAGATTCTGCTTAGGGTTCCAGGACAAATTGCTGCCTTCAGCACTCATACTAGCCAGATGTGTGGTTTGCTTGACAGGTTCCCTGGAGCCACAGTCAGACTGATCAGGGCTGTGGGTTGACCAGGTTCCATCTTTCCTCCAAAACTAATACATCTAAGCATCTCAATTAAAGCAAATTTATGCATCCACTTCTAAGCACTTGTTATTGAGATAACCAAACCACCCATCCTGCTTGGACAGTCTACCCTTCCCTTCCATATACAAGAAACTCAAATGGGAAAGAAAGCTAAGAAAGATCCTATAAAGTTTTGTTCTGCTATCCTAGCCTAGCTAGTATCCAGCTGTCCAAGGAGGATGATGCAGGAAATGAAGGCCTGAAACAAAGAGCCTGCTATTAAGTTAGTTTTTAGTTTTGCAGGAGAGCTTTCAGAGGAAACATGCTTTTGCTTCTGGTGATGTTCAAAAGTGCAGCAGTTTGTCAGCTACTGTTACATGATAAAATACTTCTTAAATTTCCTTAAGTCTCACTTTTGTGCTTGTGTAGCCCCTAGATAGCTGCTGCCTTGCTATAACATCCTGCGTGTTTTAATTACTTAATTAGACATAATATGTAGATATAAAAATGTGCTATGTACTTCTATGACTCTTCTAGTCCTAAAGAGCTGTTTAAATGCATACATTAATTAAATGCTAATACTGTATTGTAATTTGAAGCACCAGATTCAATTAACAAAACACTAATAAGGGAAAAGATTATATACACATACTATTTTTTGTAAATCCTTATTCAGATGAGCAATCACACCAAAGCCTGTGCTGTCACTCGTGTGGGGGTTGTACACAGGAAGAAAGTCTCAAACCTTTCACTGATTTCACATACATGAGTGTGGCTTTCAAACTAAGGCCATCCATGTTCTTCCCAAGATCTTTCAGATTTCTGCAGAGACCCATGAGCTAATCTATCTCCTAAAACCTTCTGTTCTCTTGAGGCAGGATGCAGATCATGAAGCCCGTGTGGAAGAGGCAATAACTCGAACGCTGGTATGCGCCATAAAATCAGCAGAAAATCCCAGTGATGGAGATCTCTGGCTAAATCCCACGGAGGTAAGCCCTCCACTGCTCCCATTACAGCAGCAATAACAAAGAATTACTGACATTTTGCTTAGCTCCCCCTGAGTCTTTATGCTGCTTTGAGAATAAGAATTTTAAGTTCCATCCCTTCACGTAGCAAAAGTAATGAATGGAAAATAATCACGCAAGGCTGAATTGGAACATGTCTCCTTTTAACAGAGTGTGTTCTGGGTGTTTCCTTAGGTTGAGGCAACATCCCATGAAACCAACCTTCAGTACCTGAACAAAGCAGTGTCTGCGTACCTCGAGTGTCAGGAGACAAGAGTGTCAGGGCAGGCACCTTCCAGCAGCTCTGGGGCAGAGCAGAGCACAAACGCCTCGTGCAAGAGGAAGAGAAGGGAAGGTGGCTGTGAGCCAGAGGGCTGCACGTCACTAACACAGGAGTTTGACTTTTCAACACCCGGAGCAGAAGAGCTGCAGAAAATACCTTTTGGGCCTCATCTTATTCAGGTTTTACCACAGTCTCACAAAACAAATGTTATGGGTGCAGTTGCAGTTGCAAGTGATGGTAGAGATCTTCTCTGTGAAAATGAAGGAGAACATTTTGGAAAATTACACTGCAAGAGGAAGAGATTGCTAATGAGTAATGACTGTGAGACAGCTGCACATCAAATGGATTCAGACTGCAGTCCATGCCCCTCACAGACAGCCCTTTCTACCAATGACTTGTTAGACTGTCTGGTTAATCCTCGTGTCATCAGTTTGGTGGCTCAGCTGCTGCTGGAGAGAACGAGAGTGTGATGCTGGAGTGCTTTATCATTTCTGAAACAGAAATCAAACAGCAGCCTTGTTCTGCGTGTTTAAGACCTGCAATAATTGAATGTTCCATTTCAAATAATTTTTAGGTACAGATAGACACAGTTAATGGTTAGGTGCAGGTTGAAGTTGAGCTGAAAGAACAATAGCTGGTTAGTGATGGCTGGGAAGAGAAAGGTGTGTTTAGTCAGGGAGCTGCTCAGTGTCATGAACAGGAGAGAGCACACCCAGTCACGCTCTCTCAGTGCTGTACAGGTGGGATCTTCACAATGTCCTACAGCTCTGAGCTGGGAAACAAGCCTGGCTTGCCGACAGACAACAGAGGCAGTGCTGGGACACGGTCACATTGCAGAGGGGGACCAAGGGTGGGAGCAGATAGATTGACTGTAGACTGCAGTTCTTGACCACATTTGAAGTAAAATGGTCAATAAGCAATCAGTTGATTACATTAGAAATAATAAATTCAAATAAACCTAAACCTCAGCCAAGAGACAATGCACTCACTAATGCATCTACTTCCTCCCTTCCACTAAATAACTTCAGTTTTGTCACAAAGCTCTAGGTTGGAGTGAGACAAAAGCCCTTAGCAAGAAAGTAGCCTTCAGCTAAGTCAGAAATTCTTGAAGCTGGGAGAATAAGGGCCATTGGGAAGTTGCTGTTATTATTTATTTAAAGCCAGATGGGCACAGTTCCCTATCTCTAAGGAACAAAGCAAAAGAGCTATGACTTTTTACCTCTGTCCTTCTCTTTACCATAACAATTAAAATGTCTTTATTTTTTCTTTTGATTTACAATGGTTGCTGTACAAGATCATCATTTTTTCAAATTATGATAGTCCTTGGATTTGTTTTTGAAGGCTGGGTTGTTCTTTGATTGAAAAGTTAGGGAACATGAAATATAGGCAAGAAGGTGAGTTAACACTGAAGCTATGCATGGAGGCTTGAACAAAACCTGGGAAGAAAGCTGCTGGCATCTTCCAGGATGCTCTCACCTCCTCTGGCAACAGAGAGGCATTTTCCCTAACCACAGTTTCAAGAGACAGCTTCAGGGACAGCTCCTGTGAAACCTTTGCTTTCAAAATGTCTCCCTGCTTGTGTCTGCTAGAGACCAACAAACCAGTTTCTATCATCAGCCTGTTCCCATATCCATAACCCTGCACCACCAGCCCTCCAGCTGGTATTTCCTTGGCTTGATGTATGTTCCCTGCTAAATACATGAAGCTAGTGCTGTTTTCACAAAGATCAACTTCCACCAATTTATAGTTGAAAAATTCTGATAGCAAAGGTGCTTTCTCTCTGGTTTTATTCAGATTGCATGTTGGCAGGGCCCTGATGAATTACGGTTAAGGACTCTAGATATGTACCAATAGATCAGAAATTCAGGAAACCTTCCCATTTCAAAAATCTCCCAAAAACCTAATACACTTGGAAGAGGATTAAGTTGAAAAGGCTCAAAGGTTTACGTTTAACAAGCACAGAAGCCTTACCCTGACAGAAAGAGAGCTGTGTGTGTAGTTTGCTGGAGACCCTGGCTTTGAAGAGTGGCTGTGAGTTAGTAGCAGAGGCCACATGAGCTCCATCTTTGACCCACAAATGTGCAGTTTCCAGCATCCTGCTCTGCCCTCCTAATTGGGCTCAGACCCTGATAACATCTGTGTGTGATCCTCAAGGGCAACCTGCAGGTGAGATACAATTCTCAGCAACATGTGAGAAAATCCACTGGTTTTGTTTCATGTTTCTGCACCCAAGGGTCTCAATGGGGTTGCACCATTGCAACCAGACCAGAATTTAATAAACAATCCTGTTGATACAGTTCCTGTTTGTGAGTTGGCACTGCTGTGACAAAGGGATTCAAAATCAGTTAGGAAACATCTTGGTCGCCTCTGCTGCCTTTAGTGATTCACCAGGCTCACAGGGAGCAGTCTGTGGAACAGGGCAGACCCGTTTTGAGGCACAGGCACATCTCAGCAGAGCTGGGTTTAGCAAGACCCTGCTCATGTCCTGCTGCTGGGCTTGCCCTTCCCAGGCTGACCAGAGGGGCTGGGACCAGCTGGAGAGCACTGCTGCTGGGAGCAGTTGCAGTGGGAAGGAGGGGTTGCAAATGCTTCATTTTAATTCACTGAGCAAAAACAGTCTTGCAATAAAAAAGCTTTTATGTCTAGAACAGATAGAGATGGGGGAGGAGAAGCACAGGCAGTAAAGTGGAGGAGGAGGATGGCAGCATCATCTTCCAGTCCCCACAGTGTGAACTTGCTTAGCTTAAGCTTTCGTCTCAACACACAGATCATCTTAACATACCCCCACGAAATCCACACTGAACTTTTCATCCCTCTGTATTCCCAACGACTGTCCTTGGAAACACTCACTGAACATGTCAGGGGTCTCTGCAGGACTTAACCAGATCACCTTCAGTGCCTGTGCCAGAGGACCCATCTCGGGCTCAGTGTAGGAGCAGCATTCTCCCACGGCTGAGCTGTGTTCAGTCACATACCTCACCACTCCAATCAAACCCTCTCCGTCTGGGGACAGTCACAGTTTATGCCTGTCCAGGTGCAGCCTGTGATTTAAGGGCCAGGCTGTGGCCAGAAGCCATTAAGCCAAGGGGACGGGGAGAAGAGCGAGTGAGGCTGTTTAGGATGCAAGGCAAAAGCACCAGAAGGACTTTGTGTCTCAGAGGTGCAATATAAAATCTCAGTCATACGCTCTGCACACAGCAGCAGAGAGAGAAATGACCACAAATTCACAAAGTCACGTATGGCAAATGGCTTGTGCACCAGCAAGGGAAATTTATAGCTCTGACCCAATTCACAGGATGCCGAATGCCACGATTCCTGACGCCGCTGCTAAATTCATGGCCACTGCGTGCAGAAGCTCAGACAAGTTTCTACATATTCATAGCGTTAAAAATAAATGATTTCTGATCTCTCTGGTGACAGCCTGTCTCCAAGAAGAGCAGGAACCCAGTGCTAGCCCTTTGGAACTACTAAGAGAAAACTGTCTCCCCCAGGAAAGAGTATTTCGCACTCACTGTCAGCAGTGGGCATGGCAGCAGTTGAGATCATAGCCTGGAGCCATCACTGGGGTGGCCACAGTGGTGACACGCTTGTCATCTCTGCTTAGTTGGGTGACAGTAAGAGAGGGACACTGCAGTGCCTGGTGTTGAAGTTAAAGCCTTGCTCCAGCCCAGGGCCAGTCCAAGCAGCGGGATGGACCAGCACATTCACCTCCCCACACACATCCAGGCTGTGCCACCTGCCTGGTGGAGACTCCGTGTGTTCCCTGCCCCAAACCAGGAGTGGCTCACAGGCCAGCCTGGATTATCTCTCCAGGACTGTCTGACCTTGCTACTTGCTGGCCCTGAGCACCACCCTCACTAAAAGGAATCTGCAAAAAAACACACCCAGGTCCAGCAGTCTCAGCTCTCAAGTGAGCAGGAAGGGAAAATCCCAAATAGTTACATCTTCCAGAGTTTTGGTCTTCTCCTGAAAACCTCCCCACTACACTTCGGTGGGTACCATTGGATTTCACAGCTCTATTGCCCCCATTTGCCTCTCTCAGGACCTCTGCTCTGGCACAGTTTCCTTGATGCCACAGAGCAGCTCAACTGCAGAGCTGTGACATATGTTATTATATAATGTTAGTCATAAACTGAGCTTTTAACTAACAAACATGGCATATTGAAGAGGCAGAGGGAACCCTTCCACAGTGCTAATTGCCCTTTACAATAAAAGCAGTGCTACAATTCAGTCTGTTTGCCAACCAGTAAGCTCCTTGCTGTGTTTCTCAGCTACAAATATGAACTGTTTTGGTGTTTGGCATGAGCAGGCTTCCTCTCACGGGAGTTTCCTGACATTTCCAGTGTTATTACAATGGCAGCTGATGGGGAAAGACCTTTGCAAACAAGTGACCTGATTTTACCATCTGGTTCATTCAAATGGGGGAGGAAAAGGATCCTATATCTGCTGTACCATGTCCTTCTGTCCTCCACACAAAGAGTTCTGACCCACAGCAAGATGGGGACACACTTAGCCACACTTGGCTGAAGGGGCAGTGGGATGATGGCATCTCTGACCAAAGAGCCACAGGTCTCAGAGCTGTGTTTTTGGAGACATCCCAAGTAGATGCTCCCACTAAACATTAATTTCCCCATCTAATTAGTGGAGTTTGTCCATCTTAGTGGGGTGACTGGGAGCTGGAAGTTCTGGTCAGCTTAGAACAGTCAGTTTGGCAGGCCTGCAGCTCCCAGGGCTCCAGGAGGACTGCACGGCAGCAGGGGCAGAGATAGCAAGTGAGTGCAACAGCACTGGGGAGAGGATTTTTGTGAGTCTCCCAGAGGCTCAGAGAACACAAGCAGAAACCCTGGAGCTCTCTGACCTCCCAGTGCCCCTGTGTTGAGGGACCTGGGGAGCCCTGGAGCAGGTAAAAGTGTGTGCCACAAGCCAGAAGTGTTGCTTTGCAGCCAAATCTCACATCCATCACAGCCGTCCTGGTCCTTGCATTTATTTACAGGTGCAGTGTGATGGAAAAGACATGGCCAGCTCCTCACCCAGCACCTGTTAGAGATTCTCAGTAAAACCCAGCTCTAGGTTTTGAGGGCACAAACGTCGCTGCTTCCAAAGCTCTGGTGGAATTGTCCCAGCAATGAGTTCTCGTTCCTTGTGATGACCTATGAAAACCATGTTGTGAAGGTGGTATCTGAATCTGATACTTTCAGCACTGAAGAATTTTAAATCCAATTTCACAGCAAAAGAAGTGGCCCCACACCTTTCCGGGTCAGAAAGGGTGATTGTAAAACAGATTTGCATCTCCCAGGGGGATATTTGACTCATGTGGAGCCACTCTCTGTCCCATCACTGCCACAGGGAGGGTACCCATGAGCTTCAAGAGCAGGCAGAGAGTTACATTTGTTCCTCTCTCACCCCTGTCATGTCCCCTCCTCCTGCTCCCCAAAGTCTGGGCTATGCCCATTCAAAGCACCAGGCAGCAAAATCCTTCCCTTCTGAGCAGTGCCAGGCTTGTCCTGTGCCCTGGTGGGACACATGAATCCAGCCCAATTAGCAGCAGCCCTAACAAAGCTGGCTGCTGAAAAACCACAATTAAAATGAAAGATGGTGTTGTGTAAAAAGAAGGCAGAGCAAGCGAGGCCATAACACAACTTATTGCTGTCTCCAGCCAAGCAGCCTCGTAACTTATGAGGGACTCAGAGCCACGCCTGAGTTTCAGCCCCTGCTTCCCCAGGGAGGCAATGTATTAGCACTGCATTTGCTTGGAGCTTTGGGGGTTTATCCAAAGGGATTAGGATCTCTGCTGTGGTTAAGAACGGAGCTTTCTGCCACGGTGTGATAGCTCATTGCCATGTGGTTTATTCCTTGCTTGCTGCTGCTCCCTGGACTGAAAGCTGCAACCTTGCAAAGATCGACGGCACAGCCTGCACACAGCTCACCCCTGCTTTGGCCATGGCTGGTGTCCCTTCACACCCCAACAGCCCCATCTCCCAGCCAGGGGTGGTGCCCTGAGGACAGCCTGGCCCGGGTGAGCCTCCTCTCCTTCCTGCTGGGGACCTCACGGGATCAAAGGTCTCCAAATCACCAATGCATTTGACTCCAAGTGAATAGACCTGACTGCCCCCAAGTTACATCCATGAGGAGGAGCCTTGTGGGCACATCAAGGCCAGAGAACAACAAGGCCAACTCCAGGGTGCAACGCATCAACAGAAGCATCCTCAGTGCCATGATTGCTCTCCTGTGTCTGTCAACCATATTATTACCATTATTAACTCAAAACAATGTTCAAAACTCTATCAGAACAAGCAGTGGAGCAGGGATCACTAGAAGACAAGGCTGTCCTGGCTGGGGCAGGAGGGCAAGGATGAGAAGGCCATGCAGGTCTTTGCCATCCCTTCCTCTTCGGGGAGTCAATTAACAAGGCATGGTAGCAGTGTTTGTGCATTTACTGCATGCGCTGATTACAATAAATTCTGTCCTGCGTGTTAAAGTCAGAAACATCTCGCATCTGCCAAACAGCAATCAGCACCAATTAATGAAGATGTAATTTCCCCAGATGCTGCTATTAACATAACTCACCGTGTTCCTAGCAACGTGAATATAATTAACCCAGTTAACCACGACTGTCATCACTGCCACACCAAGCTGCCCTTGCCCTCAGAGAGCCTCCCTGCCCTGTCCCCAGGTGGGGCATCCCCAGGGCTACGGGTCAGAGCCACTCCCATTCTCTCTGCTCAGGGGGTGGCTTTGAGAGCCACAGAGGTGGCCCCCAGCCCAGCAGTGCCAGAGGCTCCTATCAGAGGCAGGACAGCACAACAACCCTGACCTGACACGTGGTTCAGGTGCTCCTCTCCAAGGCCATGGGTGACACCGCAGCAGACCTGCCCCAGCCCTGGGAAAGGTACACACCCATGGTGTTCAAACACAGGACAAAATCAAGCCAGTCCCTTACTGCAGGGTGCCCTGCAGCCCTTTCTCCCAGGCTGATGCCCTGTGTAATGATGTGGCTCACACACAACTCCGCCCTCACCCCAATCCTGAGCACAACAACTCACTGTTGGGGAGCAGCAGATCCAGGAGTCGGGGCAATCCTCACCCGTGGGGCACAGTCCTGCAGGGCTGGGACCAGAGTCCAGTCACATCTCCATGCACAAAGAGACATGAACAAGGTCCAGGGTCCACCCCAGTCCAGCAGATGGAAGCAAACCAATTCCAGGCTGGAGAGACAGGATGATACAACGCAAGGTACCTTCTGAATAAAGACTGAAGCCAGAACTGGTGGCTGGGCTGAGCTGCAATGGCCTCCAGTGCCCATGGGCAGGTGAGTGTCCCAGGTGAGTCTGGGCAAGGCCATGAGGGCCCCAGGTGCTTCTGCTCCAGTGATAGCCCAGCTTGCCATGGGCTGGGGACAGGTGATGCTCCTGCTGCTGATGGGGAAGGCCACTGGCAGTGGGATTTTCTCCCCTGTCTATCCTAACTCAGCTTTGCTGCTGCTTCTAGGAAGCAACTCTGAGTGAGGAAGAGGAGGAAATGAAGGTTCAGGTGTTCAGAACAAATTTCAGCGTTTACCCAGTGCTTTGGTCCTTGAAGAGCTGAGGCAAAGTCTCATCCTGTGCTTGCATCCCCGTCTTGCTCTCCAAACCTGATCATTCTCCAAATGCTGGAGGCAGAAGCTGGAGATGCCCTTGGGAGTGACCAAGCCTCCTGCAGCTCCCTGAGCCATCTTTTAGCAGAGAAGCACAATCACTGCCCACCATCAGGGCTAACGCTGACACAGGGTGCAAGCAAGATGCTTTAGCCAGTCCTAACTGTTTGCACAAAAATTATTTCAATTTTCTCTGCTTTTAGAGAATGGACATTTTCAAGTCGTCAAAATTGGTCAGAAGCAACTTTCATCCACGTCAGAGTGTGCCCTGAAAGGCCTTATCAACTGGGGGTTTGGGCTGGGTTTTATTTTATCATTCCACATTTTCAATGTAATTTCACTTAAAAAAACCCAAAAAAACCCCATGAGCAGCATTTCTGAAAAGCTCAAAAAAGTTGGAAGGGCTTTTGTTTCCTGAGGGAAGAATCCCTGGTTTCTGTCCCAGCCTTTTTTTCTGGTGAGAGAGGAAACAAGAAAGGGTATGTTAAAAATTAATGAATGCCTTTTTTTTCCCCACAAGTGTGGGGAGTTTTCAAATGAATTTAAACTATTCAGTTCGTTCTTTTGATAGCTTTGGTCAATAGAGAGTTGATTTCCCAGCCAGCTCTGGGAGCACCTTGAAACTTCTAAAATTTGGAGAAGCGTTGACCAAATCCCATTTCCTAGTTTGAGACCACTAGTGCTTTAAATAATTCATCTGGTTTCTTGCAGATTGATTTAACTCAAATCACCTGAAAATTCCAAGTGTAAAAATGTGGGTAATCTGCCGGGTCAGAAAAAGCAAGACATTTTAATGAAAGCATGGACCTCTCCAAACCAGTGAATAGTTTAACAATTACCTGATATAATAACACGTAAAAAGATGCTGTGGACAAAGGTGAGATCATTCACGTTAATTAAAGTGTCTGAGCCACAACACTCCTGCCTTAATAGTGGATTTAAACTGAGGCATTGTAAAGCGATGATAGAACGGTCATTGCTTTTTGTGTAATTAAGGGAGAATAGAGAATTAACAAGTGCTTTTGTGGAGGGCCGAGGGCAGGCTGCCAGCCCCTCACGGCTCCGGTGATGGTGTTTGGGGCTTTCGTGGGCGCTGGTGGGAAAGCCAGGGCGGGGTAGGGGATGTCGGGGTGAGGGGCTGGCACAGCCCGGGAGCTGCGCCCGCAGGGGCATCGCCCCACCCAGCCACCAGAAGGGTCCGGTGCCTGCAGACCCCAGAGCGACCCCGCTTTGCTTTTCCCGCAGCCTCCTGCCTTTCCTCCCTTCTCTGAGAGGTGCGGCCGCCAGATCGGGATCGCTGCCAGCGCCAGGGGCGCCCTGGGGATGTATTTTAGGGCATTTTTGTGCAGTGTGCTGCCCTTTCTCACCCTCTCCCCCCGGCAGGCGGACTGGAGCATCCCTAAAGCCCGAGGAGCCTCAGCCGCGCCGTGGGAGGGATGAAATATTCATGGAGAGAAGTGAGCGAGGAAGGGAGAGATCGACTCCTTGGCGGGACGTTTGGGGCGAGGGGGAGACCAATTATTCACACCCAAGGAGCGGCTTCCACAGCAGCGAGAGCAGAGCCTTCCAGCACCCTGCTGCCAGCCCCTGGCGAGCCCCGGGAGCAAGAGGGACCCTGTTCACTGCTTCCCCGTCCTCCGTCCTCTGGCGTTTATACCCCTTTCTTAAGGGATGCAGTTTGGTCTCCAAACCCCAGAGTGGGGTCGAGACTCTGCGCTCCCAAAAGGAGAGACCTGGTCCCCAATCGCTGCCCTGCTTCCCTCTGGGAATTGGGCTCTGCCTGCTCCCCCTGCAGAGCACCCAAAAACATCCCAGCGTTTGTGCAGGTTGGAGCCACAGGAGGGTCCTCTCCCGGGAGCACCAGCCCCACTGACGCACAGCATGTGCCAAGGTGGCTTTTTGAACAAAGTTTGCTTCCTTTTTTTTTTGTGCCACAGTAATTCTTTTATTCCATCAGCTACAGAAAATCAATGTGACTTTTCAGTTACAAGCCCTGGCTTGAAGCTTTCAGTTCCTTAAATCATCTTCCCATGATTTAAGGGCAGGCAAAGGCCCTCTCTGGTGCGAGGCGTGTGATGCCTTCCCAGGAGAAGCCCCACCACAGAAAGACAAGGTGATGGCACAAGATGCAGGAGCAGCTGAACCCCCACCCCCTGCCCCTACAGCCCCTGATCCCATGGGCCCCTCAGCCACCCCACAAAGCCCCTCCTGCCCCAGTCCAGGACAGTGGTTCTGCCAGGATTGGCTTCTCCACCTTCCTCGCACCTCTCAGTGCCACTGGGGGGTCGGGGGGGGTCGGTGCTGGCAGGACCCCCAGCTCCCCGAGGAGCCACTGAAACCACACAACACCCTTTTAACTTGCCAGCACATGAGCTGGTTGGGGAAATGGCTCAAGCACAGCAAACGTGGGGTGCTGGGAGGCCAGTCCCAGCCCCGCTCCTGGGAGCACAGCAGTACCCACACACTAATCCAGCCAGATGTTATTAAAGCTTTGATCAAATTAAACATAGCGAGCTTTTATGTTCTCCCTTTGGATTTACCCAGACTAAATTCCTCAGAGATCATCTGCTAATCGACAGCTTACTTTTTAAAAAATTTGGCAGCTTGCAGGGTTGGAGCATTGGGTGCCCAGCCAGGGGATGTTGGTGGGTCCATGTGTTTCCCTAATGCTTTATGGACTTGGTTGAAACAGCCAAGAAGAACCCCAGAAAAAATTCTTTTAAATCCTGTTCTGAAGGCTTTTCCCTCCTTCCCTCTTTCAGATTCATTTCTTTAATTTCCCCCACTGAAATAAAGACTAATGTTGCTGAGTTGAAAAGCACAGCTCTTTTGTCTCGGCTTGCAAGGAAAGAAAATAGCCTTGCTCCCCTTTTAATGCTCATGCATGAAAAATCTCCCGGCAAAATCTCCATTTATCAAGGCAGATTGAAGGGCACACAACAGAGGAGCTCATTGCCCTGTGCCTCTTACCTTGTACCTCTGTTTGCGCTCTGAAGTGCTGTGATTAAGAAGATTGCTTTTGCTTTTAGGTGTCATGGGACAGGAAATTTACAGCAAGGGGAAGCAAGGATGGGGGTGCATGATTTACATGGAAATCAGAGTATTTCCTAACAATTAAGAGAGAGGCACCAAGTTTGAGGCATGTGGTGATTTCCAGCATCGATGTGCTCTGTGTCCCTGGTCACCAAGGGGCAGTGAGAGGCTGCTGGCGATGGAGGGCTCAGGCTGGGTTTCTGGTGGTGCCAACGCACCACCCACCAGCTGGTCCAGCCACAGGGAGCTGCTCCACCACGTCAACAACACAGTAGTGGTGCTTCCCACCAACCTCAACACAATCTTTTAAACAATTATTTATAGAATTAATAGAGAAGTCAAATAATCCAAATGAATGATAACATTTAAAAGTAATTATTTGCTACAAATGAACACAAATTATTTCAATGCATAATGCATTAACTCCAGCAGAAGGGAAATTCATCCTGATTAGATGTGGGCTGTGGCACATCATGAGGGCACTTGGCTCTGGGACCTCCCTGAAACCCTTTATTTGCTATAAATCCATGTTTTTTCCCTTCCATATAAACTTCCCATAGCTTTTACTTTTCAGTAACACACATCCATGGTGAGCTTTCCCTTTTTGTCCGTTAATTGCTCCATTTTGTTCCATTTAATTCCACGGAAGGTGCATTAATGGAGTGACACAGCCCAGTCATCAGGCTCATCTGCTCTAAAGTAATTTTTTCTTGCACAGAAAATCTGTAGTGAACAAAAGTTTTAATGCCAGCCCCCCTCTGCCAGCAGCCAAATTTGCCAAAAAACAGGGATGAGGTATCCACAATGATCCCAATGGCATCGGATGGGAGCAGCTCCCTGCCCTCCCAACCAAGCACCATCACTTGGCCAAACAGGGACCATGCCTCAAATTGATCATCAGGGCAGATATTTTGTGGGCATGATGCAGTTTCTTCCACCTAATTCAACCACTGCATAATTAAATTACCTTATCTGGCACCTATTTATTTGTACCAAAAGCACACTCTTGCCATCTTTTATTTTTATCCTTCCCCGCAGCTGATGTTGGACGATGCAATCAGTGGTGACAGAAAGGTTCTGTTTCGATTAATGAGAGAGCAAAGTTCTGGGGGGAGGAGAGGCAGAAAAGCCAGGATGAAGGAGGACTTGTGATAATTCAGGATGATTAGGGCTAATTGCACTGTTTTACTGCCAGTTGCAGTTTCTGAGGCAGAACTACTGGGCTGTGAAGGTCTGGAGATGTCCTTTGGATGGGCGCAGGGATGGTGAGATGACTGCCCAGTTTTCCATGGGACCCACTGTGGTCCCACTGCTGCTCATGGAGCCCTGCCAGGATGCTCGAGGCAGGGCAAGCAAAGGGACAGGGACATTGTCCTGACAGACCAAGCCAGCAGGATAGAGCAAGAAGCTTGGTTTGGTGTAGAAGCTCCATGAGGAGCCAGTTACCAGTGGTGATCCTTGGTGCATTGCCATGGCACCATATGGGCAGATTGACACCAAACCAGCCGTGGCTTCTGCCAGCACATTTTTCCATGGAGAAAGCCAGAAAGTGCCTGTCTGCCCATAGCATCTTTCCTCCCCTCCCTCTGACATGGCTGGCTCGCTGCCTGAAGTGTGGTGTTTTATATTCCTCATAAAACCCAGTGCTGGCTGCACCTCATCCTTGATGGGCATGTTAGTTCTTAATTCCGATGACACCTCATGGCAAGTGAGTCCAGCTAAATATTTCCTTTAGTTGTGTCAGTGCTGCCGCAGTGTAACCATCTGACTTTCCCTCCGGAGCCTGGCTAGTGTGGCCAGGTTTGCTCTCCTCTAATCCTCCCCCCTCACCCTCTGGTGGCCTCATCTCCATCACCCCACTCCACTCGGTGTCTCATTGAAGGCTGAGGCAGTGAAACGTCATCATGACAGACTTCAGCAGGAGCAGGATTGCACCAAACAGTTTATATTCTTATTAAACAAGGCACACTGATTGCTCCAGCTCACACTGATCACCCTTATCCTGGAGCTGCACAAGCCAGGAACACCTGGATTGCTGGACTCCCTTGAATGCCTGCTTTGCTAGTGGATGTGTGCGACACCCCACACTTACATTAGCCTATTTTTCAAGGCAACTGATTTGCTTATGGAAACTCCCAATCCTTAGGAAAGCAAAATGAGAAGAGACTTGGCTCCTTCCCAGCAAAAGCACTTGATGTATGAAATGTTCCCTGACAGTTGTGAGATTGCCGTGCCCTTGTGCAGCTTAAATGTTGCACTGGGATCACGGAAAAGGGGAGAGAGGTTTTTATTATTACTAGTTTTGCCTGTTTCTTATTAAGTTTTGCCATCTCCATGGCCTCTCTGGCAGGTGAGATCCTGTTGGCGAGGGGCCAACATCCCAGCTACCCTTGGGTTTCTCCACCTGCCACTGCCCACTGCTGTTTCCCCAGCACCACTGCTCAGGCAGGACTGGGGCACAAGGGGAATCTACAAGAGCATTTTTGGCATTCCATGGCGGGGCTGGCCTGTGCTGAGATGGGTCAGGCGACGAGGCAGATGATGGTGATGGGAACAACATGGAAACAAGCAGGGTTCCCACTCCCAGGTGTTCATGTGCATTTGGATACCTGTAGAAAAATGTCCACGCTACTGAAAGCAGTCAGGGTAAGGAAGGAGCCTTTTCCAACAGAAATACATTATTTATTTCTGGGACCTAAAATTCTACCCATGCCTCACACTCTGTGGCAGCCGTAGGAACAGACCTGCCAAAGTCATCTTTGTGGAGAACAGACGTTTGGAAATAATGGGAAGCTTTTATCCAGAGCAAAACCTTTGTCATAAAACTTCAGAAAACGAATTTCTTTTTCAGTGGATCCCCTGGAGCCTAAAAAATAAGTATTTGAGGATTCATATAGTAGTAAAAGTCTATAAAAGTCTTTGAAGCAAATGGGCTATTGAGGAATTATGTGTGGAAATGAATGGCTGGATTCCTCTGCAAATCTCTTCATGGAGATGCCCTGACATAATGAAGACACAGCAGATGCATGAGTGGAAATCCTCTTTTTAATAACTGCTATATCTCATGGTTTTCCTAAAGTGTGGGTTTACCTGATGAAAAATCCACTTAAACATTTTTTTTCTAGAAAGAAGGCTGTCGTCATTCAGAGGAAGGATCCACCTTGGTTCTCCATTCCCTCCCTGGGCTGGGGGGATGCTTTGCCTGTCTGTGTAATACTGAAGAGAAGTGAAAGCCTTCCTTTCCTCTGGCAAGATGTGGCCAAAAGATGAACTTGGGACCACAGCCAACTTTATGATAACAAAATACAAGGGGGAAAAAGCAATTTATGGAAATACAGTAGCTCCTGGCCAGGGCAATGGGCAGACACACCACTCAGAGCACGTGACAGATGGAAAATGCACTGGACCAACTCCTTGCTGTCCCACAGGCTGGACTTGCTCCGTTGAGGTGCCTGTGGCTCCCCTGAGACCTCCAGCCCTCAGAGTAACATCTGCACCCTCACCATCACCCCCGCCACGCACCAACCCTCTGTGTCCATGAGGTCCCCACACGTGGCCCTTGTGCAGCTTTGTGCCAGCATTTGCCCACCCTCTTGGGGAGTTTTTCACATCCCCCTGAAGAACATGAGCTGAGTAATTTTTACATAAGTGCTGGGTTCTCTGTGGAAACAGAGCTCCCTGCTTTAATTATTATCGATTTTCTTTTTTCCAAGAAAATGCTGGGCCTCTCTACACCCCCCGCTGCTGACTCCAGAGATCTCGCAGCGATTTCGGCTGAGCAAGCATTTCTCTTGCAAATCTAAATATTTATGTTCCAGCTGTGTAAACAGCCCAGACTCAAAGCGGGGGTGTTTTTATGTTACTGAATTGTAGTGAGGGATCAAGACTGACCTGTCATGTGGACTCTGACATCTTCTTGTGCTGTTTATTGCACATTGTTGCTGATGGGCTCAGCCCCTTCACCTCCCTTCTCCAGGTGCTTTGCTCTGATTATTTATTCGGTGAATCCAGATGGACAGGAATTAGATGGTCATTATTTTGTGTTGTATCATCTATCCAGATGCCAAATGTACATCTGCCTGAATGCAGTGGTTTAAAATTATATGACATTACAAAGGAAAAAAAAACCATCACCAGGCTTTGCTTAAACATGATGTCCATAAGGGAGAAAAGTTATACACTCTTTCCTTCATGTACATCCAGAGAATACGTTACCAATCTTGGCATGGCCCTTCACAGACTCTTCTCACGGACAAATTATTTACTCAGCATGGAACAAGCAGGAGTTTTGTTTACAACAGCTGACCTGGAGGTTACGCTATCCATAACTTGCTGCTCAAAAGCCTGGTGGGAGTGTGCACATGCCTGATAAGGTATGGATGTGATTGCAGCCCCTCTCCCCGATTTTGGCTGGGGTCTGCCTGCACGGTAAATAAGAGGTTTAAATGTGTCCCTGTGCAGTGTCTCCGTGGAGTCACTCACAGCTCTGACCAGCTGCCTGCAGACAGCACTGATGCTGGGAGGCAGCCTGAGGAGATGGGAAGTGCATGGGATGAGCAGCCTCAGTTAAATACAGTTCCAAACAGATAAAATGAATGACTTCTTTCCTCTGGTCATAGTGGGAAAGGATGCACCTTGCTTCCAGGCCCCTTCTCATGGGGTACAAGCAAAGTATCCCTAAACCTGCCTCAGTCCCATTGTGGAGATGGGGGGGTCACCAGGGAGGCAGCAGGGGAAGGACCTCCAGGGCCACATCCCAAACCCCCACAGCAATGCTGTGCCTCCCAAGGCAAGAGCCTGCACACCAGGGGCTTGGTGACACCCGACTTGAACAGCTCAGCAGGGAGGGGGAGGCAAACACCCAGCGATGGGGTTCTCTAAACAACCACTTCATTCCCAAGTGGCAGTGTTGCAGCTGGCACCTTGCTTGGGCAAGGAATCAGTTCCCCTGCTTAACAGTCCTGTTGGTTGGTGGCATATCCGGGGGACACATGGCTCAGGACCCTGGGCTCGCTGGGGCCGTGTGGACGCTGCCCTCCTGCTGTGGGGATGGGGGGTGACCCCTCCAGCCCCTGCAGGAGCTGCCCCAAGAGCAGGGAACTCAGACTCGAGGCCTCAAAAGCAGTTTCTGCTCAGGTTTTGGTGTTTTGGAGCCTCAGGCACCCTGAATGGGAGCCATTCTTTGGCATACTCCAGCACCAGTCCCACACTCGTGCTCAAGCCTTTTGACAAATTTCAAAATGAGACACATGCTTCTAGTACTGGACAGGAACAGAGCTCACATTTCAAGCCAGGGAGGCCTTGTACCATCACGGGTTTGTCTGGCACAATTAATATTAGGCAAACAATTTCTAATAGGGGAACATTCCCAGAAATACAGGATTTTTCTTTTCAGGTGCAAAAAGAAAACTGGTGAGTGGGGGTTCAATTTTCTCCTGGTGTTCACCAGGGGGGTTATCACAATTTGCAAAGGGCTGCTGGGGGAAGAAGGACTGAAACCAACTCCTTATGCTCTGCCACTTAATTAATTTTAGACACCTTACAGTAAAACATAATTTGGCCCAACTTCTACAAATGAGAAGGCAGAGTGGTGAACATGCCTGGCTCACCCAGCTCTGTTGCACATCCCCAACGTGCTGCAGCCAGACATGGAAGTTCTCCACCTGAATATTAAACAAGGAATGGAAGGTAATTCAAGCTTACCAAAATTAAGGGTCTAAATCCATTTACATTTACAAGCTCTGTAATTAAATAATAAACCAAAATATTATGGTTTGCACTCTAAATGTGAATTCAAGAGCATATGTTTAAGATTACATTACAGCCCCTTATTTGTTTAGCCTGCTGCAGTCTCTGCTTGCTGGGAGGAAAAAATTGCACAGAGAGGAAAAAATTAAATTGAAGTCCCAGAGCCACAGCAGGTTCCTTCTGCTTTGGGCTGGGCAGGTTCAGTCAGGCTTTTCCTTCCAGAGCTGTCCCTGTGCCTGTGGCAGGACAAACATCTTCCTTCCCTGACCCCATCCATTGCCTGACCTGCTCCTGCTGAAACCCTGTGCCAGAGCCTGTCCCCAGGGTGTGACCTGTCCCTGAGGTGCCTGCTTGGAGCTGCTCTCTCTGCCCCATCACAGGCTCTCATGTGCCAAACCAAGGCACAGCCCTGTGTGCTCGTCCTCACTCTGTGCCTGTGCTGGCAGCAGCTCCTCTCTGTGGGGACATCCTGGGGCTCTGCCTCTCTGGCCATCTCTGCCCACCCTGAGCACAGGGACAGTGGCACAGCCACCACTCGTCTGCTCTTTTATTTGCAGTCTCGGCAAAGAAACGAAGGGAGCGGGAAGGGTAATAAAGCAGTGCTTTACATTTCCCATGGTGACTGCAACAAAACACAGCCTCTGTGCAGCACAGCACGGCCACTTCTGGGGAGAGAGAGGGAGTTGGAGAGCTTGTCCTGATGTGGAGGCTTTTTTAATGGGTTTTTTACTTTATCTCCTCTTGGGGTGTCCTCTGTCTGCTCAGTGTGAGCCATAGCCCTGTGCTGACATTGCCAAGAGTTCCAGCAGCCACTTAGCAAGAGTTTGCGGCAGGGCCAGTGTGCAGAGGGCTTTGGGAACCTTCTCAGTCTCCTGCCCAGCATCTCAATATCATCTGTTGCTTTATAAATATTATATATTTATATTATAAAGGCCTCATGCTCATGTGCATGGCGTGCTGCAGCAAAGTGTCCCCCCAGCAGAGCAGGGAGGAAACACCAGTTCATCCCAGTGACAAGCTGGGACCAGTGGCACAGCTGTGTCTCATCATGGGTCCAGCAGTGGCTGTCACTCGCCTGGTCCCCTCCTCTCCATCCCCAAGTGAAAGGTAATGCACCCAAACCCCTTATGTCCTCGTGTCAGGGTCACCTAAACTCATCTGTCACTCCTTCCCCTTTTTATCTCCTCTTTTATCCTGCTGTGCTGCTGAAGCAGCACCAGCAGCTGCCGCTGCTCAGAGCCTCTCCTTCATTTCCCTGCCTGTTTTAAGAGATCCAGGCGCCTTTAAATCCACGTACATCAATTATCGCCGCCGAGTTTCCGTCCTGCACAAGGGCACAATAAGCAATGCAAATGGCACAAATAAAGTGTTTGATATTTAATGATCCCACGCTGCACGGGGAGGGTGTGCTCTTGAACACGAGGCGCTTTCTCAAGCCGGTGCAATGCAGAAGGACCCCTGTCTCTCATGACTAATTGAGCCCTAATGGTTTTCCTTTATCATCCAAAATGAAAACAAAGGATTTAAGGGATGTTTTATTGTGGCGCTGTGGGTCTTTCCATTAATTTATTATTCCCTGTGTTAAAAGCTGTGCTTTGGCTTGTCCTTCTGAATCTGCTTCTCCCTGGTGTTGCTGCTGTTCTTGAAGTTCTGTCCCTTTCCCTCTGAGGACTGGAAAACAAATACAGCGTGTCTGCTGCTCTTGCAGCCTCTGCAAGAATGAAGGTGCCCAAACTGTCCCCATGAGCCACACCGTCCTCTAAAAACTTGTGGATTTGGGTATTTCAAACCAGGTGAATTCTCAGGGTCACACAGGCACCAGGAGGGAGGTGGGGGTGCATGGCTGGCCCAAACACAGGGGGAGAGCTCCCCCCCAGCTTTCATGGGGTGGATGGAAATGGCAGAAAGGACCACGGAAGAGCAGATCTTGAAGCAATGATGCTTCATTCCCTACAGCCAGGGGGCAATGGTTTGGGATGAGCTGCTTGCTTGCCCTGGCTCCCTGGAAGCAAAGCCCACTAGCCTCTGTCCCTCACACACTCATGCATCAGCTGCAGGGTGCATATTTAACTGGGACAAGAAAGGGAAGACTTGGTTTTCCCAGGAAAACACCCAGGGTGTGAATCACACACACTTGCCCCTGTGCTGAGCCCAGAGTTCAAGCACAGGCACTGATGTAACGGAAAGACTTCAGGACGAGAGCAGGACTGGAGGGAATCTTGCAGCAGAATCATTCTGCAAATGGCAATAGCTCAAACCACAGTACAGCTCTTTCTGGCCATTTGATGTAATTAAGGCTGGGCTCTAAAGTGCCATCTCCACCCCACGACACATTTCCAAATTGCTGCTCCTCTGCAAAGCTGCCTCCAGAGCTGTCCTTGAGATGTCAGCGCTGGGGTTAATTGGAATCGACAGGAAAATTGGCCTCTGGAAGGAGAAATGCGGACACTGGCTGTGTGTGAGTAGTGGGAACAGAGCCATGCTGCTGCCAGGGCCCCAGTGTCCCCCTGCAGGGCAGCTGTGGGTGCTGGCACCCATGAGATGGGCGACTCCGTGCCCAGCTCAGCCTTCACTCCAGCTGCCTTTGCCCCAGATCCAGAGGCAGCCAGACACCGGCATGGAAACCCCAGGGGCATCAGTGCCACTGAGCACACAGAGTTCCCCTGTGCCCATGGGCGAGACTGAGGCTGGATTTGGCCCTTCCAGCTGCCAGCTCTCCGACTCTGGCACTGACACTGAGCTCAGTGCCGGGATGCTGGCAGGATCTTAGTGGGAATAAAAGCCACCTCCCATCTCCCTTACCCTCGAGTAATGCATCAGCTCTGCTGCAGGGTTGCAGACTCCTGTCATTTTTCTAAGTATTCCTCATCCCCTCCAATGCCATTAATCACACTATTTCAATTAACAGACCTGAACCACTGAACAGACCTGTCCTACACTAATGCTTTATTAATTGGGCTGGATGGCAGCAACACCAAGTGCCAGGAGGCTCCGAGCTTTCATCTTCTGTTTCTGTTTCTGGACTAGTTTCATTTATCTAATCACCTCCCTGGTGCCACAGGGGCCTCTTTCACTTTTTCCCCCTCCACCCACCTTGAAGGTACTCGGATACACTTTCTGCATTGTCTGCAATCAACCACGCACTGAAGAGAGTCATATCTAATTCACAGTACTCTCCCAAGAAAAATCAATGATTGTTTACATTACTATCCTACAATCTCTATTTTAAAGTAATTCATGGCAGAGCCAGCACTATTAATTTTATTAAGCCGTTAATAGTGGGCAGATATTATTCTGCTCCATTGATCCTAAGTTGATGCAATTACCACTTACAAAGCTTGCACCGTGTGGCTGAAAATTTCAATTCTGTGTGCAAGCTGAAGCTGTACATTAAAAACATGCCAAAGCCAGATGCTACTAGTAGAAATTGGGGAAAGCTGATTCAAAACAAATAAGGAACTGCCCACATTTTGTGACTTCTACCCTTTTAAAGCTGAGGTACAGCAAAGAGCCTGGAACTCAGCCATTCCCAAATGCCCCACGTCAAAAGGAGAGACAGACACTCTCCTCAAACATGCTGGCACCTGTGGTTCATAGAAAACTCATAATCATAGATTATCAGTTAACTGAAGCATCCTCTCATGTGAATGGGAAATTTTATAGGTGAAACTAAGCTTAGCTCTATCTGCACAGAAAACATGTCAAAAGCCAGGACGGGTCCATGTCCGTCTGAGTGTGCATTGCACTCTGTTTGTAGAGGATGAGTATCACTCAGAGTCCTCAGATCTTCTTTTCCTCTTCTCTGTGTATAAAAATTTAATAGCAGAGCAGTGTGGGGAAATGGAGTGAGACAAAATGGTGCAAATCACCCAGGTCTCGAACATCTCCAGGAAATCCAACAGCACAGAGTGATCACCTGATCATGAGAGATGTGAGGGATCCTGTGTGTAGGAAGATAAAGAGATTCCCCAGTGGTGATGCCCACCCTGTGGTGGAGATGCAGTGTGGGTATCCACTGTGGCCCACAAGGCACAAACCCTTCGTTTCAGCCATCAGAAATTAAGCACTGCAGTTTAAATCGAAAATAAACTTGCCACTCAAGGAATGGGATAAAAGAGAAAAGGGAAAGACAGTCCCTGCCCCAGGATCTTGCACTATGAATAGAAGAGGATGGATGGATGGATGGATGGATGGATGGATGGATGGATGGATGGATGGATGGATGGATGGATGGATGGATGGATGGATGGATGGATGGATGGATGGATGGATGGATGGAAAAAGTGGACAAGAACGAACCAAGGAGGAGGCAGGAGCCATCCTATCAGCCTGCAGTGCCAGCAGCCTGACTGTTGATGATAGTCAAAGGGTTTGGAGGAAAACCATCATGTCTGCTGAGAGCCTCAGCAATGCTGAGGAGGAGATTGAGCCTCCAGGAGGCCTGGCTAATTGGGACCAGTAGCCTTTGGAGTACATACGGCTGGAGAGGGACACCCTTTCTTCTAGTGCTTTGGCCTGGACTTATTTTGGAGTGACAAATGCATTTGTTTGGGATGTACAGTTTGACCTGTGTGCTCTCTCTGAGTCAAATGTGTTTTAAAACACCTTGAAACAACATACGAACTCTTCCATAAAAATTAGGGCACCTGAGATTGTCAGACCTGTAGAAGTTCATAGCAGCATTAGACAATGTAAATCACCTGGATTTGGAGAGTGAGGCCAAGTTACACCAGCTGATACTCTGGCCCAGAATCCACTCACAGCAACACGGAAAGGTATCATAAAACTGCTGGTTCCTGGGGATGGTTAATGCTCTGGAGAGGGCAATTGATTTATAGGACAGACTTCACTCAGTTAAAATTGTTGTTTCACATTATAAACCAGCAGCCTTGTCTCCCATGCAAAGCAAACAAAGGAAGAAATAAATTCTCTCCACAATTTGAACATGTTCTGCAGTTGGGAAGCTCCTCCATTGTCCTGCAGGAGTCTGTGTGCTGGGGGCTCAGTGGGCTGGGATGCAGGAGCAGGATCCTTGCCGTTCAGCTGGGATGCTCCTTGCTGCCCTTCTCCTGGAGCCAGCTCCAGCCAGGCTCAGACAGGGAGAGTCACTGTGGGCAGCAGCAGGGGGAGCAGCAGCAGCAGCGGGAGCATCGTGGAGCCTGTCTGGTCCCCTTGGCCAGGGTTAAGCGGGGCACAAGCCTCCCCTCAGCGAGGGGGGAGAGCAGCAGGCACAGCAGCCTCCCAAACCCAGCGTTTCTTACCGTGGTCATGAACAAAGCTGTTTGCAAGGTGGTGCTGAAATAGGAGTTCAGATTCATGAGCGTTTTTCCTATTAAAAGGGGTGATTTTTAGCATTTCCCCCTCCCTTGTACTCCTTAAACCATTTAAACCATATGCTTGCGTGGGTTTTTTAACCCTTTTGGGGAGTGGAAGGTTGGGTTTAAATCTTCCTGCAGGGACTGGGCTGTGAGCAGCAGGAGCAGCACGACCTGTTTGCTGCAGGGGTGTTGGGAGCACAGAGCACAGGCCAGGCCTGCAAACAGCTCCCTCCAGGCAGACCAGATGCACATTAGCCCAAGCGCCTTTCCCAGTGCTTAACACCCTTCACCAGGGGGTAAGTTCAAAGCAAATCCATCCCCTTCCTCTCCATCCTGACAGCTCAAAGTGCCTTGGAAACCGACAGAGCTTGGCTCATCAGCGTATCAGGATCTGTTTTATTTTATCTGCCTGCACAAGGCTGCATGCAGGGATAGATCAGATTAACATGACTGATGAAAAACATCCTCCTCCTTATCCCCTCTGACAGCAGCAACCCTTTATCAACAGTCTGAAGACAAAGTTTTCTCAGCCAGAAGTTTTCTGCCCTGAAGGTTCGTTGTTGTGTTTTTCCAGCAGAAGTTTATTTTTGCTTCAAGAAAAATCAAAACATTTTGATGGAAGATTTTTCAGCCATCCTTATGCATTAGACGTGGTGGCAGACAGGCTTGGCACATCCACATCTGCTCCCTCTCACTGGATTGAATTTAATATCTGGTGTAGGAATACTAACCCTCCCTCAGAGCTCAACAAGACAGTTGGAGAGAAGAAAACAGCCTCTCTTCTGACGGTTTCCAAACACTTTTCCACAGTGACCCTCTCATAATTTTATCCCCCTTTATAAAGCTAACTTCATAATGCACTCCAATGAGGTTCTGGGGAGGACAATGTTATAAATTGCAGCCCAGTGAATCTGCCACTCACTGCTGCTAATGCACTGCCTTTATCCTCACTACCACAGAGGCTGTGGCAGCAAGAGGAGGAGAGAAGAAGAAAGGTAATTACTTCTTGCTCAGCTTGTCACCAAATCCTCTCATCAGCCTTCTCATGTGGTTCTTGGCTGCCCTAGTGATTTGCCATGCTCTGCAGTGCCCCGCTGGATTCAGTGGTGCTGGTGTGATGGAGTGTGAGGGTGGGGAAGGAGTTGGGTACCGTGGGTACCGGGAGCCCCCCAGTGCCCAGCACACCCTGGGCTGTCCTCTGTGTGTGCACCAAGTCCCAGACAACTGCTGCTTGAATGGCATTACGAACTCCTAATCAAGATGTGGGTTTATTTCAGCCAGGAAGTCTTATCCCAAAAGCATCCCCAGTGAGGAGTGAAGGAGAAGAGGAGGGGTTTTCTCCAGGGGTGTTTTTTTAAACACCTTGCAGAGGTTACAGATGTTGAAGAACCCAATCTCCCGAAGGGGACTCAAACTCCACTTCCCCATTCAGCAGTGTGGATCAGCCAGACGTTAAAAGCAAAGATACTGAGTCATAAAATTAAAATTAAGCCAATTTGCTGGTTGGTGCTGATGTTCCCAGAAGCAGCACCATCTTTCTGAGACCTGAAATTAGGTGGAATATATTAAATTGAAGACAAGTATTTTGACCAGCACCTAATGGGCCATGTTTCTAGTTTTCTTCAAGTTCTGCAAGATCAAATGAAAGACAAACAACAAGGGTCATTTTCTTCTGAGGAGGTGGTGGATGTGGGGGACCACTGGTGATGCAGTGAAAGTATCCCACTTAACGGGCCTGGCACTGCCATCGCTGGGGTGTCATGCACTGAAACCAGTGTGCCATGTGATAAATTTGATGCACTTCACACTGAAATTTATGCATCACCCTTGGAATCAAATTTATCATCTCTTCCGTCACACTCCATATACTGGATCAGAGTCACCACCTACTGAATTAAAAACTTCATGCGCAGTTCACATCACACCATAAATCAGCCCAAAATGGAATTAAGTGCATTGTATGCTAAGAACTCATTCATCACGCCATAAATTAAACATGGAAAAAACCTTTTAGGCTGGGTGTGCCCAGATATAGACTGCAGAGTCCACTGAGGAAAACATGACACACTGAACTCACTGAGGGCTTGGTCATTAATTTCAGTTAAATTAAATCTACTGTGTACCAGGTCTGTCTCTGTCCCGGACCAACCTGAAACTTGGGTACCCAGAAACTTTTTCTGTCAGTGACTCTCCTAGTGAGCCATCCACATACCCCACTTGGAGGTTTAGGCAGGAGCCTGGAGGAGAGATGCAAATCAGCCCCCTACCCTGCTCCTGCATGGGGAAATGGCAGCAAGAGGCTGAGAGGGCTGTGCAGCCCTTGCTGGCAGCCAGCACACACTGTGGGACACACACAGCACCTCTTGTCTTCAAAGGACCTGCACCAACGAGTGGCCGGCTCCAAGTCTCAACATCCCTGTTGCTGGAGGGAAGCATCTCTCTCCTAAGCTCTCAGCAGAACTGCACAGGGCTGGGCCTGGCTACAGGGGCTGTTGGATGCCTGACACACCTTTTACAGTTCTCGGACTTCAAAGAAACAGGAGGGGGGGAAAAAAATAGAAGAAAAACTGTCTCAGGGAATGCATGTGGTGTCAGACCATCCCACCTAGTTCAGCCCTCAGCAGGTGTTGTTAGTCCTGGGTGACAAATGGGAACAGGAGCACAGAGTGGATGGGTGCTCAAAGCCAAAGCTAGAGACTGGGGCAAAGATCAGACTTCAGAAATTCTTATCTAAAACCAGGATACTATTTTCTCCTTTTTGTTTGCTATGTTAATTTTTGCTTTTCTGACAGCACTCTCACAGCACAGGAGCCCCCTGCCCCATCCCAGTTCCCCAGGGAAAGGTGGAACAAACGTCCAGCTGAAGCACAATGCAGAGACATCCTTGGATCCAATCCAGTCTTTCCTTTTATTTTCATATTCATCTGGTCCTCTTGAAATCTGCTCAGGAACAATTAAAGCCTGTCAGCCAGAAGCTGATGCAACTTCTATTTAATTAGCCCAGCAGCCAATAAAGATCCCATTGATCAAAATCTCACGGAAGGTGTGGTGGCTGGGGGTGGGGGGAGATTTGTCACTTCTTCCCTAGATCCAGATGGCTGTGGAGCATCTATCAGTGATCCGATCACACGCGTGGACTCGTGTGCACATCTGAGGAGACCGAGCAGCTGGGACACATCTGTCCAGAAAGCAGCAGTGGGTGAAAACAGTGCAGGGCTGTCACAGGTGCTGCGGTGGCAAATCCTTCTGGAAACTCACTCTTCAGATCATGACTGATCTGGGCAGCAAGTGACCCTGGTGGGATGAGCAGCTTTGAAGGGTTTTTCCTCTTCTGATGCATTTGGCTGCCCTACCCAGGCAGAGGTGTGTAAGGAAGGCTGAACACCAGCGGGATGAATTGGGAGAGGGCTGAAAAATTGTGGGGTTTTCCCATAACTGCTGCTTTTGCCCTGGGAGGGGTTTAACAGCCCCTCTCACTGTGCTGCCACTCTGACCCTAAACACATGAGGGATGGCAAAGCAGAAGAGAAAACAGTACCCAGAGTGATGGATCCCAGCCAAGTTTTGGGGTGCTCAGCATGCCAGAGAAAGTCTTTAGGGTGACATCCTTTTGGCCTGAAAGCTCCTCCTTAAACTGACAGAGTATCAAATACTTACCTGACCTTCTCCTGCACGACACATTTGGATTGAACTTTTCCCAGAGACTCTGCAGGGTGGCCAGGAGGATGGGGGGAGTGTAAACCTGTACCTGTGAGGTCACTGTGCTGGCTTTGTGTCATGAAAAGGGGGTTTCACCAGCTCAGAGCTACAGGAGCAGATCCCTGTGGGAATCACTTGCCAACACTGTTTGCAGTCTCACCATCACCATTCACTGAACTGAAAAAAAGTAAATCAGCTATCACAAGACAGTTCATAGATTACAAAATGAGTGATGGTATCTTTATAATTAATGATTATGGGAAAGCAGCTTAATAGTTTGGTTCCTTGTGAGTGGCTTGATTTGTAATACATGGCAGTTGGCATAAGCAAAGCAGGTAATTGGAGCCAGTTTACCCTTGGTGTGTCCAGCTGGTAACTGCAGTTCACAAGCTTGCACATCAATGTGTTTTTCCTCAAAGCCTTAACCCCCAGGGCAGAAAAAGGCTGCAGATGTAACCTGAGTGACAGGCATGTTCCCAAACGGAGAGGTGCTTGGGATGGAATGATGGGCAGTTTCTTGCTGCTGCCCCACACATTTCGCAAGTTGTTGTTGTCCGTGAATCTTCCCTGGCACTTGCAAGAAAAATGCCTGTGCTCAGCTCAGGGCCTTGAGCCACCTATCTCCTCAGTAGTTATTAACAGGAACTTCATAGCTGGCATATTACTGTGATTGATGCTGTATCAATCAACTGGAAAGGTGTTAAGCAAGCCTTAAAAAGAAGTGAGATGAAGGCTTAAGTACCAGGCTGAGATGTCCATATTATGGGGATTATTCCAGGGCTGAAAACACATGTGCAGAGATGCTGACATCCTCAGCTGTGCCCCTGTCCCTGTCCCTGCTGCTCCATGCTGGCCACACTGGTTCCAAGGGAGGTGAGTAATGAGTGCTTGCATTGCAAATGATGATGGGCAATTAGCAGAGGGCACATACAGACTGTATGCACTGTGAGTCTGTGGTTTTATTGCTTATCAAATAAAATATAACGAAGAAATACTCTCTATTAACAAGCATGATTTTTCTTTGTTTCATCAGGTCTGGTTTGATTTGGCTTATTTCTGTTTAAGATTAATGTGATAAACTACACTTGGCCTTGCCAACTTTAGCAATTTTTGCTAGCGTGATATTTGGTATTTCAGAACTCAGGTGGGAGGCCCCCTCTTTTAAGGACAGTCTCAGATTTTCTTGCATTAGAACAAAACATTTGTGGCCAGGTCAGCTGTGGAGAAATTTATGTGTGGCATTCACTTTGTCATACCCAATAGGCAAACAAACAAACAACGCAACATCTTCCACAAGAACAAAACAAAACAAAAACAAAAAAACAACCCCCAAGCAAAAAAAACCCAAACCAAACCAAACCAAACCAAACCAAAAAAAAACCCCCCAAACAAAACAAAACTAACCCTCAACTGTGTTATCTTTTAATCATCCATGATTTTCAAACACTATGCCCTTGGGAAACCCAACTCACAGATTTTCTGCCAACAAAGGGTGATTTTTCTTGAGAACAAATCCACTTCTCATCTCCAAAGCGAGGCTCGCACACCAGTGAATTCCTGTATTGTGCATGTAAAGCACAAGATCAGAAACCACAGGGCAGGGATGGCCCTGTGCCCAGGACGTGCTCTGAAGGGGGTGCTTCACACATTCAGTCTCTATTCCGGTGCTGTGTTTTGTCCCAGAAGGTGCCCCTGATTCCCCTGGGGATGCATCAGGCTTTCCCAGGGGATGCAGCACCTTCCTTGCTTCACCTGCAGCCATCTACAGCAGAAACAACCTTCCCAGGCAGATATTGGACGTCAGCCCTTTCCGTGCCCTTCTCCCTGTGCTCAGACCTGGAGCAGGTGCAGAAAAAGCTGCTGCAAAGCCTGGATGTGTTTTACCACTCCCAGGACCTGGGCTGAATGTTTCCCAGCGCTGCCTCCAGTGCTTTACTGAGAACCAAATCTAGCTTGTCCTTCTGGATCTCTCTTTTCCATGGAGGCTCAAGGTGGTCTCTTTGCTCCCCTGCTTGTGCTCAGAAAGGACTTTAAAACACTTACAGCCTGAATAGTTCCAGCAAGCTCAGGGCTGGCAGAGGAAAAATATTCCTTTTGCCAGCCCTTCATGTTAAGTGTCTATATTTAAAATGACTATATAAACTAAGAAATTATTAACAGTTCTAAGCACTTCACCAGGCAAATCTGATTTCTTCTTAGGAGAATTGGATGGAATAGAGCTAAAAAATTTGTTTTGAAGATGAGATTTAATTCGAAGTGCCAGTGTTAGTTCTTCTACTGCACTTGTAGGTTTAAAGAATTAACCTGTTTGCTAGCAAACAATCATCTTAAACAAGATCATCATTAATCCTGAATTCAGCTGTCAAAAGGACTGAGACTGCAAACTAAGAGGGAACAAGGAAAACCTGGTAATTTGTTTGTTAAATATTTGTAAACTGTCATGTCAGTAATGGATAATAAGAAAATTTTGAGCCTCCAGAGCTGGTGCATAGCACAAAGCTTTGCTGTATTGCACCTAAACCATTATCAATAGCACATTTATTACAATAATAGATGAAAAACAAGCTTCCTGGCTGAAAAACAAGATCAATTTCAGCTCAAGCTATTTGGACGTGTTCTAAATGTTGTAATTAAAATGCAGCATGAATGTTCATTAAAAAAAAAAAAAAAAAGTGAGAAAAATAGCCTTGCTACAATTACATATGCCGTCCAGCCCTGACTCAGTAGCCTGACCCTGAGAAAAAAAAAAAAGAACAGGCAAAATCGTATTTGTGTCCAGTCAGACACTTCTCATCTTCAGGGCTTGCTGAAGAGCCTAAGCTAACATGACTTTTCCTGTTGGGTCAGGATGCATCCCAGCCTTGAAGATTTGATGCAGGAAGTCAGCCCTGGTTGCACTGAGCTCCCTGTGCAGGTCAGGATTTGACCACAGCCCGGCAAAGAAACCCAGCTGAGCTCTATCTTGCTGCAAAGGCAACTGCAGTTAATGGTGGTAAAAGCCCCCCAAGCAACTGTAAAAAGAGATAAAGAAGCCACCTGTGTGGAAGTTTCACTCCTGGACCATGCGCCCTGGGGACAGAAATGGTCGGAGTGGCTTTCTCCGCAGCACTCCCCGCAGTGTTATCGCACACATCAAAGCGTGAATCCTGCCCCCCGCAGCAATTAGAGACTCACGGACACTTCCCAGGAGCTGCCTGTCGCCCTGGAGAATTGGGCTCTTTTGTTCTGATAAAGAAGTGACTGGTGAGCTACAGCAATCTCCTGGTAGCTCTCTAAATAATTGTGTTCTCTCATGTCTTTTAATCATAAGACCCGAGAGGCTCATAATACCACATGTGCAATCCAAATGGGCTCATCAGCTCAGTTTATCAAAAGGACTTAATTTAATCGTAGTCTTTGATGGAGACAGGAGCGGTCAAAGTCCACCCTAATGATTTTCTAAGTTTACTTATCTTGCAGATCTGGGGCATGAAGGCCACTTGAACTCCAAGCACAGCATTGATAATGGGAAGCCATGAGGAGGAAGACAAAATTGGCAAGAGCTTGACAGTCTGAATCAAGAGAAACCTCAGCAGAAACCTAGAGAAACAGAGGAGACTGAAAAGGCAAAATAAATCCCGTGACTGCTGTCACCACAAGTAACAACGGGAGACTGGTAAAACAAATTGCTAGAGGCAATATCTACCTCTGAGTGAATATGGCAACTGTGAAAGACCTACCAAGGAGGGGCCAAGAGCAGAGAAAACCAAGCCAGGAAATGCAGAGCCAGAGGAAAGCAGGCACAAAGTGCTGTGGATGGTGGAGCTGCTCTGACCTGGCAGCGTCCCCTCCCAGACAAAGCAGGATGCAGGAGCAATGAAAACACACCTTTGCATGGAAAAGTGCCTGCTCTTCCCTAACAAGCTAAAAAGAAGCTCAAAACTTTCAGAGTCGAGCAGGTTCTGTCTAGGTGCATCTTTTAAAACCACTGGGATGACTTCTCTGCTCGTTTTCAGCCCAACAGGCCAGTGTACCCCAGGAGGTGTAATACAGTGACACCAGCTACAAAATGCTGAGCAGACTTAAGCAAAAACTCAAAGAAAGGAACCAAAATCCCTGGCTTCAAGGGATGCTCAACAGTGAACATTAGGACCAAAGGCATCAAAGTTAAGGGTTTAATGAAAAAGCTAAAAGCCCAGCCTTCTCTTGAGAGAGTTGACAGGAGAAGACTGGAGCAGTGTTTCACTCCCTAGCTATAAGTGATGGATGCGAACACAGTGGAAAAAAAGGGAAAAAAAAAAAAAAAAAAGAACTTTACTAGACAAAACCCAGCTGGTTCTGAAGCTCTCAATGGCTTTTAATAGTTTTCAGCTCAAACAGAAGAGGGAAGTCAGAGCCTGCATTACAGAAGCTTGAGGAGTGCTGCGGGCTGTGAGAAATGGAGCAGAAGCCCTTTGGTTACAAGCAGCTCATACAAAAGCATGGTGCAAAGGAGGAACAAAGAAATCCTCCAGTAGGGATGTAAAGGACTGTGCTGGCACCATTAATGCAGAGGGATTCTTCATGGCACTATCAAAGTTTTGGCAGAAGATGGATAGACCATCTGCCTGCAAACAGTCAAGGCTGTTTATTTATTTTATACAGAGAGTGCAGGTGGCTCAGGACAACCTTTGGGGAGAAATTGAAAGAAAAAATGTGGTATTAGCTCCAAAAGTAAATCCACAACCATCAGACAGCAAAGGGTAAAATGCAACATTACCCAGGCTGGCTAATCCCCACAAAAGGACTGACTGGTTAAAAACATGTCAAATTCTTGGTCTCACGAGGGATATGCTCTTTGGAGAAGTGGAGGACCTGAATTTGAGGTGAGATTCCAGGAAGGTGCTTGTGGGTTGACGGAGTGGGAAAGCCCAAACCTCCCCTTGCTCCAAGGCAGTGGTGAGATGAGGGAACTGGTACAGCTCCTTGGCCAGCCCTGAAATAACAGGGCAGCTGATGACACTGGCTGTGGATGAGAAAGGAGCAGGAACACGCAAATTAAATACACTCTATGGAAAGAGGGAACTTTCTTCTCTTGGCTCCGCAGATTTTGGGCTGTATAAAGCATCAGGAAGCAAAGCTGGCACTGAGAGCCCATGACTGGCACACAGATGGGCTGGCCAGTGCTAGGCCTGGGAGCTGCAGCCCACAGACAGGCATTGGAGCATCCGCTGGCCTCTGCTGGGCTCAGGGCACAGCTGGAGCTGGACTGCATGGCCTCACATGCAGGGAGCCACTGTGACTGACAGCAATTTGCCTTTTAGAAAGACAGCAGCTCCTGGTGCCTGATGAGTTCCTGCTGGTCTGTTTCACCTCTAACTTGGGCAGGAAAAATCCATATTGGTACAGCACCTTTGAGAGGGTTCTTTCTTTGGTGAGGACAGCATGAAGGCTACTTGGAAAGTGTTTTGGTGCACAGGTTAAACAGAGAAAGAGCCTGAACAAAAGTTCCCAGCAGCTCCAAATAGACTTGGGTAGAGTCAGAGCCCCAAGCAAATTCACTTCCATTTGAAGAAACTTCATTTGTGAGTGGGTACACAAACACAGCAAGGTCTGGGAGAGGCCAGTTATTACCCAAGACCTGGTCATTGGGGATGGGCAAGTAGACCAAGGAGGAGCAGAAAGTGCCCTGCCAGGATACAGCTTGCCGCTCCTCATCCACAAGATTCAGAAGCTGAAGGCTGGCAGCACATGGTAATACACAGCAGTAGCACAGGGCTCTCAGCGAAACACTAACACTAAGTTTCAAAAGGCTGTGCCTGGGATGGCCACAGAGACAGCCCCACTGACACCAGCAGGCACTGGTGACAGAGGAGCTGCCCCTTTCCACCTGTGTCCATGCTAGTGGGAGGTCTGTGGCTGCAAAGGCAGCCCACTGACCACACACCACTGCTGAGACGGACACAGCCTGTGTGGCTTTCTCTCATTTCTCTGCAAGAGCGACTCACAAACTGGCTGGCAGGGCAGGGCCATCAATAATGTGCAAACAGGCTGGGGCCACAGGCAGCACCAATGGATGCTCCAGGGCTGGTGACAGAAGTGTGCTGGTCCAGAAGTCCCTGTGGCTTGACTTGGCACAACAAAAGGGCTGACTGCAGGCAGCTAACCAGGCACAGGATAGGTGGGAAGGAGATACTGGATAACCTCTGTGCTCTGAACTGATTTGCCTACAGAAGATGTGTCAGGCCATACAAAGCTGTGACAAAAAGCCAGAGGCAAAGCAGCCAGGGCAGATGCTGCTACCACCCAGACATTTGGCTCTGCATGGTCTCTGCCCAGACACAGCTCTCCTGTGGGTAAGCAGCTTTTCTGGATGCAGGAAAGTGGGCAGCATTACCCAGGACAACTCCCAGGCAAACACGCTGTTGCTGCCAGCAAAGAGGCTGCATGAGAGGAGGAATGAGCAAGGTGCTGAGGGCTGGCAAAGTCATCAGTGAGAAGTGACTTGTGTGGAGGGAAGATCAGCATGTGGGACTGAGGGGGCTGACTGCTAGCAAAGGGAGCCATTTGGAGCTAACTTGGGAGTCTGCAACAAGAGGAGAACCAAGCTGCAGCATGGAGAGGGTATGTGTCTTCAACAAGTCAGTTCAGCTTCTTTTCCTTACAACCACGAGTAGATCGAACAGGACAGGCCGAGCAGACTGAACAACGTATGCAATGACAAAAAATAATCTAAAGAGCCATGTTTGCTTGATTTGTGTGTCTTCATCTTGGTTGCCAGTTGTCAGATTGGTGGATTCCAGCTACAGCTCCTCATTGCTCTGACCAAATTGCTAAATTCGGATTTAGGTTTTTACTTTCTGTAAGCATATTAAAATTTTAATTAAGCATTAAGCCAGTGTTTTAGCAGGTTTTTGAGACTTTAGCTATTTATCTTGTTGATTACAGTTCTCTCAGGTCCTTAGTTGTGGCCTAAATTTAGAGCAATTCTGACTGACTGAGCCCTGCAGGATAACTGCTACAACTATTCATTAAAAATGAAGAGATCAGAGCTGATCAGCTGACTGTGGGAGCCTGCAGTGTGGCTGCTCTGCATCCTGACAGTCTTCTGATCTACAGGTGCTAGAGCCAGGTTAATGCTGATCTGCTGGCAAAACACAGCATGAAAAGACCTTGAGAAGATGCAGCAGCTCCTTGATTCAAATCTCAATAAGAAACAGGTTCCTTCCTTGTCCACCTGAGATGGTGAGGAAGAAGGAATTTTAAGCAAAGCAATTTTGTTTCATGCAATTTTCATAATGAAACATGAGCCCTTCTCAAGGCAAAATGTTTATGTCCCCCATTTTTGTCTCTCTGGGGAGGACTTTGCAGGAGATGAATGAGGCTCCCTGCTTTACAAAGCAAATGGGAAACTCCCTCAAGGATGCAATGCCACAGTTCATGTTTAGCCAGCTTCATGTGGAACTTTGGGACTTTTTTTCTAAGTTGCTGTAGAATTATAAAGGCCCCACACCTACTTGTACATGAGAAGTTTATCACACACATTAACATGAAAGTCTAGCTATCAACAGCTAGTGAACCCGGCTATCAACATGCAAAACCCTGGCCAGATCTGTCAACATCTGGGACCAGACATATCTCTTAAATGCTGTTTTAAAATTGTATCACAATAACAAATGTAGTGATAATGAAATGCAGAGTCTGGTACCATTCAAAATTCAGCAGCTGTGGCATTTGCCATGGAGCTGAACTCCCAAGTTTAAGCAGCTTGTGCTACAAAGTAGTTCTTGGAGCTCAGCAAAGAAGTTCAATGCAGAGAAAAAAGGAGATTATCCTTCTGTGTATGACCCTGGCTAAAACTTGTTAACCGCCCCTAATTGTAGCTCTCTCTCCTGTGCTAATCACATCTGTAATACCCATTCAGCTGATGGTTCTGTCCCAAGGGTGAAGCCAAGGTGGTGGCTCCCATGGATGGTGGGGACATTGCCAGGGGTACAGCCACCTCCTCCTCCGGTCACTGCAGACCCACCAATGCTGGTCTTCATGCTGGTTTTTCCAGCACTCTGGAATGCCAAACCCATTTTCAAACCATGGGTGACCATCTTCCCGGATGGCCCTTCACCACCAGCCAGGAGAGTGCTCTTCTGAAAGACCTGAAGTCATCCACTGTTTAATCATCTCAGCTTTCCTCTTATCTCATCTCATATTCTCTGCAATTAATTCAATGTAACTTCAGCTGTTCATTGAGGAATTGGGAAGACCTTGACCAAACAGCCCTTTCTTTCCTCCCTGCCCATCAGTGTGCAGTCTCCTTGCCTCAGGCCAAAGGCAAATAAAGTGAAAACTTTTCCTTTTACTCACATTTCACTTTTATGATAAAATTCACATCCAGGTCACTGCTCAGGAAACCACAATTTCCACCAGAGTCAGGCCTGCCTCAGGCTACTTTGCCAGGCCCCATTTGGACATCCAGAGAGGAACCAGCTCCTCACCTGGCCAGGCTCCTGCTTCCCAGTCAGTGCTGACAGCACACACCAGTTGCATCCAAGCCAGTCCCATGCAGCCCTCCTTGGGCTCATCTGCTGGAATTCTGGGATTGTGGTGAAAGGAAGATGGAAAGAAAGAGAGATGCAAGCCCCTTGAGCTGTACAGAGAAGCTTGCTACCTAAGGCATTTGACTGCCTCAGAAAGAGGTAAATTTAAGGAACTGACAGCCAAGATGTTGTTTTGCTGAGTTTGAAATCTCATTTTTATGCTTATCTCATGCAAAACTGGAAATAACACTGGTCACGCTTACAACCTACTAAGGGGAAAAATGGCAACAGCCAGTGGAAATGAAGGGAAATTTTCTGCACAAAAAAAAATCTTTCTCAGAAAGCACCCTTCAGAAAAACAGATAAACACACATACTTGCAGAGCAAAGCCAAACCTCTGCAATCTCCATGAAGGTTTGTGCAGCAACACATCTACAGTTCCCCACCATCTCTTCCCCGTCCCTTAGCTGGAGAGGATAATTCCTGCAGGTCAGCTGGTGTGAACTTTCCTTAATCTGTGCCAGGGAAAGCTTTACCAACAGCTGAGAGTCTTCAATGACACATGAAGCTGGACTGGCAGCAGGTTGATATTTCTCTCTAGAGGTTCATAGAGCTTTACATATACTATCACTACTTTGGATCTCCCCTGTGATCCTAAAGCAAAGAATTGTGAGGAATAAAGATTATTTTTCTAAAATTGGGTATTAAGAGCCGAGCATGGCCCCATCTCTGAGCTGACCATATGGAAGAAAAACCCAGAGATCTCACTACTCCATGAAATCAAGTCCCAAACCTTTGATCCAGTCTTGAGTCCATTTGAAAGCGATGCAAGGCCTCCAAGGATGGAGTTATGGCTCTAAAACTGGAGAAGGGCTATGCTGAATGTGCTATTTTCTACCTTCTCCAGCTACAGAAGGGACAGCTCATTGTTACAGCTCTCAGCCTGCTCCTGGCTGGTTGTGAGCATGCCAGTGGAAATCCCTCCAAACTGCGAGTGCATTCCAAATAAATGGGTCCAATTTAGCAAGGCTACAACTGCAGCTGAAGCAGTGGGGAAGGATCATACCAGCAACCAAGCAGGCAGATCAGAGAAAGAAAAAGGTTCCAATAGGTGATGATAAGCAGATGGGAAGAAGTAACCAGTTCATCTCTAAGAGAAATTTGAACAGAGCTGTACAGTCCCTCGAGCAATTCCTGGGAGGGGCTGCAGCAGCAGCCCCCAGCCTCACATTTGCACTTTATTTATAGCATTGCCTTTCTGTTCATAACCTTCCCAACTGTGAATTGCAACTTTTCCTTGTCCCAGCATTATGGTGATGGTTTGGAACATGGAGATGTTTGGAAAGGGGCAATTTGGCATCAGGAGTCTAAAAAGCAGATACAGATGACATCCTAAATGTATTTTTTATGAGTTTGGAATGATTCCTTTAAATTAAGCTCAGAGTCTGTGACAGCTTCTGGTAGTGTCGCCAATAAGGAAATAAAACAAAAAAAAATCAGGAGGTTCTTATGCTTATGTAGTCTTAGAGATCTGGATACCTTGATTTCCCTCATGCAGCTTTGAACTGCTTACCGAATGCTTCCCAAGGAAAGTGCTTCAATAATTTTCAATTGTCTCTTCACCACATATGCCCCCGAACCCCAACATACTTCCAAATTCAAGGCTTATAAAAAATTAAATGCTCCAATAATTCTAAATTGTGTTTGTTCAGTGTTATTGGAGCCCGGCCATTGCTTCAGTTTGGGGAGTTTTGTTTTGTTTGCAGTGGGTGGAGGAAGAAATGCTTTCTATTAGCGCTTCAAGTTGGAAGCTGGTCAAACAGCATCACAGCAGAATGATTCAGCAGCCTCTGAGCCGATTCACAGTGTGTCATAAAATGGAATTAGGAAAACAACAATGCTTGGAGGAGAAAGAACCCACACAAAGAATCACAGCAGGAGAACAATACCAGAAAGAACAGAGGGGAATAATCCTCACTTGACTTCTGAGAAGCAGGTTGGATGACCTAATAGGTGGCTTTCAATGCCCTTCATTGCCCATGGAGTTGCAGGGTTCAGCTGCCCCGAACCCGCCACCGCAGCTTAATAAATGTCTCTGCATGGACTGAACCACCCCAGGTGTTCTGCGTGCACATCTGCAGCCTGTTCTCATTTATCTGATGAGACCATGGTGCCCCTCTGGCACAACCTCTGATGCTACCTCACAGCAGGCAGGAGCTTATGCAGAACTAGTGGTGGAAGTCCATGACCATTTAGGACAAGAAGCAGAGGGAACAATCTTAAGCTGTGAGTTAGAAACCAAAAAGCTGTGTTTTCTTAGTGTTACTCAAGAAGATACACACACACTAGCAGCACATCAAAGGAGCAGAGGTGTCAAACTAAGTGTATTTCCTAGCACTGTCCTGAACAGGAATTAAATTAAACATGTATTTTGTGATCTCCTGAATCGAAGTATCAGTGACCACCTATGGCCAATGCCAGGAGGAGGAAAGCATAATTTAAAGTCTATTCTCTGTGAACTTGAAGAACCTATTGACAACCTTGTTTTAAATTAGGCCATGCCTGTTACAACTGTGGCCTTGAAGTGACAGAGGAAGGCAGGGACTCTATCAGGACTTTTACTAAATCAGCAGTGGTTGAATTACTCCTATGCAGAACATGAAATCACAGCTTCACGCAATTGAGGAAAATCAGGCAGTTATATCACAATTCCAATAAAATTGCTATATCCAGTTTGGTAGAGACAGAAAAACAAGGAGGAAAAAGAAAAATCTCATATGCCATGGTCTCCTCTTGTAGACTGAAAAAATGATAAAGTGCATCCTTGTAAATAACTCACTGCAGGATGCCTGGAATTTTATAGAAACTACTGCAACTTGTCTCCCAGTGGGGAATAACTGAGGCATGAGATAAGAAATCAGCCATATCCTAACTTGCAGTGAACAGATGCTGTAAAAGGAAATGCCCAATAAAGGCTTAATGTATAGGAAGATGGCAAATAACTGTTTGGAATTCTGAAATAAGAAAGCATAAACCAATTGTCTAATCATGACTAATCAAAGAACACCATCAGTTGCTACAAACTTCTAGGAAAAAAAATGGGTATTGGAGAGGTGGCAGCATGCCTGTCTTCGTCAGTAGTGTTTTGGGAATATTTTAGCCTGTAGAATTTAATTCCCTGTTATTACTTCTGAGACTGAAGGTGAAAATCATAAATCAGAACCATTCATAACATGCAATAATGGGATGAAATACTCATAAGGAGAGTTACATGATTAAATCCTTTGGGACTGTGTGTAATCCTTGCAGTCTTTGATGATAACATTAAAAATTCTTCTGTCACTAACATCTATTCTTCCCTAATTCCTATACTAGTTTTTCCTCTTTCTTCTCTCCTAACATCTCCAGATTTTTGTGTCATATGGCATTCCTTTCACCCTTCCTCCCTGCTGCCCTAAATATATGTTTAAGGCAAAATCATAGGAAAGCATTCCATGCTTAAAAAGATGGGCAGGTTTTAAATTACACTGTAATTACTAATAAGGGCTTTTAATACCCAAGGAGCTTTCCCAGGGAGTTTTGCTCTGATTTCAGGACCCCCATTGTTTTTATAGAGGGCTATTTGGTCCCATTTATAAGGTGGTTACATGTTGAGTAATAAAGACTGCAATGCTCTAAAATAAAATAACACTGTCCCCACCCTTCTTTTACCCTCTCATAACTGAGTTAAAAAAAAAAAATCCCAACCCATGATGTGTTAGAGCTTTGTTTTCTGAGTAACAAGACCAATCATGTTTCCTCTGCTTGAGGTCTCTCTCTTCTCTTCCTTTTCTTCTAGGTCCTCTGGATCCACACTGACATAGAAATATCCCATGATGGAGAAAATAATGCACACAGCAAAGAGGAGAACAGTGAACAAGACAAATTCAGCCCACTAGGAAAGAAAAAAGAACAGCAGGTCAGAAGACCCCAGACTCTCAGTCCGGAGGATATCTCTGCACTTTCACGTGCTTTTTAAAGAACTGGGTGAAAACTACTTTTTATTTTCCAAAATGGCTCATAAGATAGAAACTTTCTCATCCTGTTTTCTGGTAAATGCTTGTACACCTAATGTAATTATGAATATGTGATACATTTTGAAACTAAACAGATTGAGTTGGTTTCATTAAATCTTCTCTTACAAATCTGCCATGACTGGAACATATCTACCTGGGCTTTTTGCCTACAAGATTCTTTTGGGAGAGGCAGGTTCATGCTGGCCAGAAATAAGCCCCAGTTCACATCTCATGGCATCATCCCAGAAGCTTCACAGCCTGAATTAAACTGTCTCTGCGCCATGACCTCCCCCTGTAAGCCTGACATCTCAGGGGTGCCACAGGCAGCTGGCCTGGCAGGATTCCCAAGCAAGACCCTTGAGGAAGAGCTGACTGCCCACTGGTCTCGTTCCTGGTGAGCAACTCAACATGTGGCTGCCACTGTGTCCAGGCTCCAGGTCCAAACACAGCCAGCTTGCCGGGAGCTGAGCTCCAGCAGCATTATCCAGTGCAGGTCAGTTACTTCCTGCCATGGGGAGGGTCAGGGAGGGCCAGTGCTCCCCAGGGGAGCACCACTGAGGGCCCCACAGAGCAGGAGTTGGGGGGCAGCTCAGAGTGGGCTGCTGTCACTCAGGTGCAGGGGCCTGGGGCTGGGCAGAGAAGCTGTGCCTCCAGGACATCCAGAAGCACCAGGAGCCTGTTCTAAAGCATTACTTCTGTTTTAGGAGCCAAACCATACCTGTGCCATTGGTGCAGCCTCGGCAACAATGAGCACAAAGGTATTCCCCACAGCCACCGTGAGCAGCCAGCCTGCCTGCAGCACCGACTTCATGCTGGCTGGAGACTGAAAAGAGGAGAAGGGCCTGATCAGTGGGAATCGTGCTGTGCCCTTCAGCCCTGCGTCACCCTCTGGTGTCCTGCCTGGCGTAGGTGTAACTGGGCTCAGCCTAGGAGGAGATGGTGGAATTCCCTCTGTGTGGAGTGGTTAATCTGTGGTTAAACTCAACAGCTGCATACAAGGATCTTTCAAAACACGGACAGGAGGGCACATGAAGAAGCAGGAGATGCTGTTGTTGCAGAGCTGCATCCTGGTCATCCCCAGCCTGCATCATCTGAAATGGTACGATCAGGATGTCCAAGGAGCCACATAAGCCCTGCAGCTTGGAGTCTGGTGCCATGTGGCTGTACACCTTTGGAAAAGAGACTGGATCTTGATGTTAAATTTCCTGCTGAGGACAAATTTTTCACATCCCATTACAGATCATCCCACTGTATTCATCATCCTTATTAATAAACATCTGCACTTTACTCCAGGGATAAATCTGAATAGCTTCAGTAGCTGTTTGACCATGTAATGTCTCAGTCCTCTCTTCTCATAAACCTCCCCAAACAACAATCAAATCATCCCTTGCATGCTCATTACCCCTTGCTCCCTTGTTACAACCTTGCATGTTTAGACCCCTTCAGTCTCTCCATTTAAATCCGGTGCCAAGTCCTCATGCCACCCTTGAGATACCTCTGCCTTTATACCACTGAAAAATACATACCACAAAATACTTCACTAGGAGAAAACCCTGATATTACAGTATTCAGAGCTTCCACATTAACAATCCAGTTCTGTTCAGTGTTTTCAGGTTTACCAGAAAAGGAGTTTCCCAAGTATCATGGAGAACAGGTACCTTCAGAATATGAATTAATTTAGCTTGAGGGCACCCAGCAAGCTGTGCTATAATCCCCCTTTCAGCTGAAGGACAGATAACATTGTTAGTAAGTGTCACGTCAAAGGACGTATGACAACTCAATGAGAGATTCAGGAATAAATCCTGAAGTCTAATTGTAAGGCCCTTATCTTTAAGTGGAGTACCTGAGAATAGGAGAAAGCCAGACCCGTAATGGAGAACATCACCTCCCCAGCAGATATTAATAAATATTGTGGTAACTGCCAGGCCATATGGACATTGTTGGCTTTTATGTCTTCTGACTTCCATGTCTCAACAGCACTTCCAGAAATCTAGCAGGAAAATAAAAGCACACTCATTAGTTGCTGAAAGATCAGATCTTTCTTAGCCTGGACAACAGCACCAAATTTATCAAAATAAAGCTTAAACAAAGGTGGAAAAAAACTCTGCATTTGAAGCAAACTATGGCTCTCAACCCTGCAACTTTCAAGCCTTTCGGGAATGGGGTGACTCCTGCTGCACAGGGCATAGAGAGCAGGATGGAAGCATTCCAGCTCATTTATGTACCACAAGAATTCCCTGAATTATTGTAAACCAACAAGTTGTCTTCTGCAGTGGGTTGGGAAAAGCCTGTGAGGTTCCAGTGCAGAGCCTGTGACCTGCTGCTGTCCCCAGGGTGAAAAAAGGATGAGCGGGTAAGTGTTCATTGCATCCATGTGGTCACTGCTCCCATTTTATCAGCACTGTAAAACTTCTCTATGATATCACTGACACCCAAACAAATTCAGCTCAGGAATGCCAAGAGCAGCAAAGACTGCTCAATATCAGATATATGCAAATAGTTATGGTAGCTGTATTCCTAATTATTTTTGTTTGTTTTCTCAGGTGTAATTAATACTGCCTGTGATGCACAGAGGCTCAGAGGCTGAGAGAGATTTGACTCCAAGCCAGGAAAACACTAGATTGAAACGACCTCAGGCAGAAAGCCCTGTGTTTAAGGAGAGTACTTGGGAAAATACAAGGGATGTTTACGAGATGTTCTTAATCACCAATCATTGCCAGGGAGGCAAATCAAGAGACTGTATTTCAGCAGGCTAAAAGGGGTGAGAGGAGAGCTGTGCATTGCTCTTTAGCCCATAAAGAAATGTCACAAGCACCATGCTGTAACTGCACATTCAGGAAGGCTGGGTAGAAGGCAGCATCCCCATGATTTAAGTTTCACAGTTCAGCTACATTAGCAGACTAATATATTGCATTCTTGGTTCTTCTATATGGCACTCCTGGCAGAGGAGCAGGGCTCAGTACAAATCACTGCAATAATTAAAAGTGATCTTGGCCTCAAGCAAACTAACTCTCTACAGAAGGCAGAAACCACAGAGAGAGAGGTGGAAAAACAGAGGGTCAAAAATATTAAAGTACTAGCACAGGGTTCAGAAGGGCTGAGGCACAGAGCCACCCTGAGCAGCCAGGACTATAGCAGGGACTTTTGCAGATGGGACATAAACTGGAATCCTTGGCCACAGTGACATGGGACACATCTACCTCAGCTGGCCCTGACTCTTGTGTTACCAGGGGCTCTGGGGCAATTTCCTTAGTGTAATATTTTTCATGCAACCTCTCTTATCTGATTTAACATCTGGTGAAAGAGGCTTGCAGCCATGGAAGAAGGGTCTGGCCAACATCACTTCAAGTGTGTGTGCTTTATCTACATAAATCTCTGCACTCACAGATGGCAGCATCTGCTTGTTCCCTCCAGGGCTGTGCATCCCACTCCAGCTACTGGAATTGGAAAAAAAAAAAAGCCAGGTGCTTCACAGCTATATTTTTTCCCCTACGTATTTGGACTCTGCAGACATGAACAGCTCCCATTAATTGCCCAACAGGGAGATGCTACTGCCAGGGAGTAGCTGACAACACTTTGTTCTGCTCATCACAGCACAGTAGCCAAAGTCTCAGAGGGCAGCTCAGCAGTGTGTCCTGTCAGACCTGGTTTGTCTGTGTGCCTTTGTGGAGAAAAGGTTAAAATGGGAACTAAGCTGATCACATTCATCTCCGTGGCTCCAGCCAGCTGGACTAGGGTTGAAGCAGTGTGTCTGAGAGGCTGGCAGGCAGGGAAAGGAATCCACCCTCCCAGCAGTGCTCAGAGCCCATCAGGGCTAGACTGTTCAGAAACCATGCCTTGACTTTACACTAGGCTCCAAATTAGCTGTACAGACAGTGAGAGGAGGAAACAGATGTACAACCTCACCAACCTCCTCCCTCAAAACTTTGTCCTTCCCCCTATGCATAATCTACAAATCTTGGAAGATCAGTCTTTAGTTCAGTAAGCTAAATGTGAGGATAGAGCAGACTGTTTCTGCAGGTTTTTTGGGTGTGAGGCACCAGCAGGTACAGTATTTTAAAGACCACAAGCAGAGTCAACTCTTGGCAGATGGTAATAACTCTTTGAGGTGCTCTGGGTCAATGTTAACTGCTCAAGGATGGCATGAGACCAGCACAAACCACAGATCACATGATTTGCTATGGAGGATTTCTATCAAGGAGAAGATTTTACTTCTTTTTAACCCATGCAATCTGCCATGATCACAGTGTAAGGTGGAACAAATACACACCCACCTTGCTTATGTAGGGACCAAAACCTTTTGCTATCCCTTTCATAATGGACTGCCTTCAGATGGCTACTGCCCAGGGATCACAGAGTGGACAAAGCAAGTGAGAGCCACCAACACAAGACCAAAAGCACTGCCAGAGAGTGGAACAGGAGTGTGTTACCATCACAGGAACACTTACGTTAGTTATCACAATGGTGTACGCAGCACCGAAGTCAAGCAGCCCCAGCTCCAGGGGGAACTCTCCTCTTTCAGTTATGCATTTTCCATTATTGTATCTAGATAAAAAGATGAAGGACAGTATTTCTCAGCTAGTTCCACAAACAAAGAACACAGAGCAGAGGTATCAAACATGCCCCTGAAATGGAGCAGGGAGGATGCAAGATGTAAAGATGCAGATGCGTTTATGTCAGACAATCACTGGAGTTCTTGCCAACTTATCCTTCCAGAAGCACTAAGACACTGACTGGAATTCACCTAATGATCTGGGCCATTGCTAACATTTTTTAATGGTTTCTGCTTCTTCTTATTGCTGATGTATTTTATTCTTTTTCCCCTCAAGTTTATTTTCCTCTCAAATTTTGCTCCATTTCTTCAGGAAATGTAGCTCAGACAAGTAGTCAACAGAAACTCAGAGATGTGCACCCAGAAGCTATTTTGTTTCCTTTCAACACAGCAAATTAGCTTTCATATTTGTTCTTGTGATTTTGGATGTGTGAGATGGCACAGAGGCTCAGCAGCATGCCACAATGGCTGCTGCATCCTACTAAATTGCAGCAATAAATATTTTGGATGGAGCTGATGCAGAGAAAAGCCATGAAGCTTGTTTTGAAACACTGGAAATGCTAGAAATACCCTAAAAGAGCCAACTCCAATGCTGCCAAACCAAGGCCATATGGAACCCCTGTCTAACAAGCTCAGCCTGCAAAGCCATGTAATGCTACGTGATGTTACCAGCCCACATACCAACACTTTGTAGCACGGAATATGAATTGGCCTTCCCCTGAGAGCACCCTAACACACTAGGAGCTTGGGCCTGAGAGAATAACAAAATAAAGCAGGCACCAAATGGCAGAGGAGACTTTACCATGTCCCACCTTACTCCACTGACAGATGCACAGGAAGAGCCAGTCTCTTCCCTCCAGGCCCCCACATAATGTGAATAAAAACTTCTGCATACACACAAGTGGCCCAGAGCACCTGTTCTGCACTGAGCTGATAATTCTGCTTTTTACAAACATCTGCCCCCACAAGTATATGCCAAGACAATAGCAATGAAGGTTTTGCTATTAGGCTGAGAAAAGCCTCTTTGTATCCAAGGAAATGCCTCAGCAAGGACCTTCAGCTCAGGAAGGGAGACTTACATGTCCCTCTCCAGCAACGAGTACTCAGAAGCACTGTAGTTTTTCTGAACAGCAATGAACCTTTTGCTGTCAATGGTGAGGTTGACATCTTGGCTCAAACCGTTAATGAATCTGCAAAGAAACCATATTTCACTGACCTCTCAGACAGGGCAGGAGAAGCATAATAGCAGACACTTCAGAAATTTACTCACTCTCTCATAGCATTCTGTAATTCCATAAGATTATGACAATCTCTCCTGCAAGTTACCAAAATATTTGCCTGATTCATTGCCCAGTATTTGAACATAAGATTAGTTTCCCTGCTGTGTAATTCTACCTTCTTACTCTCTTTCCTATGAAAAGTGACCCTCACTTTTTGTGGTCTGGAACCTCCAGGTAATCCAATCTCAGACACCATCAAAGATTGCAGCAAATTCAGAGGAGGCCATGAAGATGATCAGAGGGCTGAAGCACCTCTCCTATGAAAATAGGGTGAGAGAGTTGGGGCTATTCAGCCTGGAGAAGAGAAAGCTCCAGGGAGAGCTTAGAGCACCTTCCAATACCTGAAGACGTCCTACAAGAGAGCTGGAGAGGGACTTCTTACAAGGGTATTGAGTTATAGCACAAGGGGGAATGGCTTTAAACTGAAAGAGGGTAGGGTTAGATTATGTTAGATTTTAGGAAGAATCTCTTCATTATGCAGGTGGTGAGACACTGGAACAGCAAAGTTTTGGATGCTTCATCCCTGGGAATATTCAAGGCCAGGTTGGATGGGGCTTTGAGCAACCTGGTCTAAGGTGAGGTGTCCCTGTCCATGGCAGGGGTGTTGGTACAAGGTGATCTCAAGGTCCCTTCCAACCCAGACCATTCTATGGCTCTATGGTGACTGTTCTGTGGCTGTGTGAGAGGACAGAGCCTCAGCCTACCACAGGAAACTCTGAAGTTATGCATCCTGATGAGCAGGTGCACCATGCTGGCAATGAGTTTCTACCAGTGGGAAAGAGTTTTCTAGCATAATAAGATATCTTCATCAAAACTAAAACTTACACCGGAATAGTTTATTTGGTATTTTTTCATAGACAAAAGACAGTTTTCTTTTGGCAATTCGAAAATTATTAGTAAAACCAAACATTTTTCATTTGATCTATGTTTTAAAATATTTTGCTTTTCAGTTCCTTAAATGAAGGTGAAATCCCTGAAGTTAATCAAGTGTTTAACAAAATTAATTTTTAGTGAAAAAGTAGTTTCTTCTTAGTGAAACTTCTTTAGAAATTGTTGAAGGGAAAGCCTGGGGATTTTGTCAAAAATCTCCACAAGAAAATATAAAACCATTCTGACTGAACAAATGTTCAAGGTGTTTAGTCAGTAGAAACCTTCACAAGCACAGAGCTATGAAGAGACCCTGCTCTCCTACTTTGTCTACACAGGCTTTCAGATAAAGGTGTTGGGCATAATTTTTAAGGTTTGCTTTGTTTGGTTGTTTTTTGGTTTTGTTTTTGTGGTGGGTTCATTTTGTTGTTTTGCCTTTTTTTGTTTTTTTTTTTTTCATTTCACTTTGCCCAAATCCTCTAGAAAGTCCAGCTGGAATCCTTCTTTTATTTTTTTTTCTTTTACAAATTTGCGTCTTCTGCACCTCAGCAGCCAGCACAAACCAGCACAAACCAGCACAGGAGTGTTCAAGGACTAAATAGAGTAGCTCGAATTAGGAAGAGTGGACTAAGCAGAGCCCAATGCCCAGCTGAATTGTTTATGAGGATGCAAAACTGTTGCTGTATCCAATTTAGTAGACACTTGTGCATGAGTTTGGGTGAATGTCATAGGTTGGCCAATTTGCAAAGGACGTGGCAACAGCTCCTATCCAAATTGCTTCTTTCCTTTCATCAGTGAGATGAATTTGCCACTTTTCATAGGAAGGAGCACTTTTATGTTGCCATCTCAGCCCAGACTGTCCTAGACAGTGAGCAGCAATAGTTCTCAGCTCTGCATGGGCATGTGTAGGAGGTGACATTCTGTCAAGCCTCCACAGCTGACACCCGAGTCTTGCATGAGAACTGTGGACTAGATTCCAACCCAAGAACATCTGGGCTGTGTTACATACAGATGCATTAGACAAAAGCACTTTCCCTCACCCAACCACCGCCAAATCCTCAAAAAAAAAAGCCATTCCTACCTAACAGCTGCCAAACCATTTTCTGGCTTTGCTTCCAAGTCTGTAATCTAAAGAGGGGGAGGAAAAAAAACCATCAAACACATTTATTAATGCTGCCTTACAACAACGCGTGGCAGACACTGCTGGTGTCTGTAGAGTTACACATGTGCTGCAGAGCCTGTGGAAATCAGCTGGACTCTCATATCAGCTTTACATCAGGCCACAGATGGGAAGTCCTGGTACAATGAAGCCAATGGCAAAATTTTGTCTCCTCCAAGGGCTTAAGATGAGATCATACCTTTTCTCCTCATCTCCTCCATAACAAAGGCTACTGAGTTTCAGCCAGTCACCCTTCTACTGAGGCATGTAACACCCTTCAAAAAAGTATTTGTCTTGATCTTGAGATAGCAAGAGAGTATTATCCACACTAGCATCTTTCAGTGATTAATTACAATTAAACTTAAATGCCTTGCTCCTAGAAAATCTGCAACTGCCTAGCTTTCAAACCCTGATTCTTGTCCTATTCATAGAATTCACAGAAGTCTAAAGCTGAGAGGAACTGCTAGGTTACTGTACTGATCATTATGCATCACTCATGCTCTCCCTGACCCTCGATACTCAAGAGATGAAACTGTTGTAATGTGCAGGCAGAGAGCAGGAGAAACCAAGATGCACTGAGCTTGTTTGGCTCACAGTCCCTGCAGACAGATCCCTGAAATAGCCATCTGGATGGGCACACCGGGGAGTGAGAGTCTCTCTCCTGGAGACCACAGCTGGAGCAGCAGCTAGACAGTTTATCAACATTCATTTGGAGAAACCTATTTGGTGTACAATGCTGAAAAAACACAATAAAGACACAGCCCTGCCCTGGAAGTTGTATGTCACAAAAAAAGAACACAAAGCAAAGCTCTTGGCTGGTAGAAATCCAGAGCTGTGCCATGTCCACTGAAAACGGCAGGGCATTTTCAATTTGCACTGCCCACAGATGGAACCCAGGCAAGCCAAAAGGGACTTTCAGAAACTGACTCTCTCTAAAAATTTTCTGGCCTTTTCTCCACACTTTTTTCCTGATATGAAACCCTGAGTTACTGAGACCAAGGATCCAGAATTTCAGTATATCTATAAAATGTCTATTGTACTTCACAGTAATATGCTACCCACAAATAGCATATCCCCTAAATAATAAAGAGCCACAGTGAATAATAAATGTCAGAGCAATAAATAATAAACAGCAACATCATTCTTTTTTCCATGGGAGACACACAGGGATGAATACTCTAGTTTGTTGCAGACAGACCAGCCAAATTATTAGTTGTTTTCACTGATGATCCCCAGAGCTCTCAAATTCATTTCCTGCCTAGTCAACAGCCCACAAAGGAGAAGAAAGCAATTTCAGATTGCATCCTTCCAGGAAAGCACTCCCACCTGAGTGAGTGGGCCAAACCCAGCAGTGAGGGAGGTTACTCGAGGGTGAGCCCTGCAACACAGCAGTGATGCTGGCATTGCTTTCCTTGTGTTGCAATGCTGGAAAAGTATCATTTACCACACTGTCTTCCACATTTCCCTTATCTGCAGCTGTGAATGACAGGTCAATAGCATCACCCAACAGCACTGCTGTTTTCCAGCACATGGGATCTTGCCTGTGCCAGGGTGGGCATTAATTTAAGCACAGTCTAGACAGCTGGGGCAGCATAGATGTACTGGAGCTCTGAGACTGCTATGCTCCAAGCCTGTTGCAACCTTTTGCTTCCTAAGGACTGTATGAAAACCACTGTACAAGTATCCATTTCTTAAGGAAACAGCACACAGCCATCAGGGTCACAGGGAAACTTAACTTTGTGTGATACTGAGCCCCAGCCCCCAAACCATAGAGTTTGATCATTAGCAGAAAAACCTTGATGTTACGACAAAAGAAATTCTTTAAATTAATTCTGAAAAGCAGTTATATGATTTCTACTATATAATATTGAATGCTTGGTGTGGCTACCCTGCAAGGTAGAAAGCTGAAGAATTGCAAAGAGAATGGATATTTTAGCATGAGGACAGATTCTGATGGTGTTTACTCACCTGTCACAATGTGCAATAACACCACTCATTTCAAGAGAGTTGCTTAGGATACAGCTACGCATAAAAGATATCAGAATCTGCCCTACACATCCCATATGCCTCTCTCTGACTGTTGCAGAAATATACAAAAGTCCAAATACAGCCAGCTCTGCTGCAGAGCCTGAAATGAGCTTAATCATTTATTCTGTTCAGCAAAACAAATGGGCCTTCTGTGCTTTCTCACTAAACACTTGCAATAACTAAACCTGGAATCATTCCTCTGATGCTTTTATTCCATGGCCAGCCCTAGAGCCTCTTTAACATCTTTGCTTTATAGAACCATCTTTGGGGGGAAATCTCTGGCTCTGTTTCACCACCTTTCTCCAGCTCTGCTGCCTAGCAGGCATGACTCTGCTCTCCCACTGCAGCATTCAGTGGATTAAAGTGTGCCCAGAAACTCTCAGATGCCACAACGCCTCTATTAATCAACCAGCAGAAATGTGCACAGATCCAGTGCCTCTAGCTAAGAAGTCAGGTTTAGAGCATCTGAGAGCAATCAGACAGACATTGCAACTGAGCAAATGAATTAATGAGCCTATTACCCCATTGTAGCATCACAGCCATTGAATTAATACTGTATTTACACTTCACTCCCACACTCACTAAGCGGCTTGATAGGCTTCCTTCTGCCTCAAAAACAATTAAGCTGTATACTGATTTTTCCTTCACGGTGTAGTTAAAAGCAAGAGTCAATCCTTGATGTTGCAGGGTGAAGTGAAGGCTCTGTTGCTCTCCATTCAATATTAATTTTGAGTACTCAGCTGGGTTCTGTGGAAGAAAATAAACTTGGTTACACTTTCTTCAGATAAGAAAGGATCTGTCTTTTCCTACCAAGTGCAACACTATCCCCTCTTTAAGGGAGACTGTAATCCTGTTATCCTTTACTCCTAATTACAGGTGAATGTCAGGTGTATCCTTTGCCGGGGAAATTTGTCTCCTAATGTTCAATTTCTGTCTCATATAACAGGGATATTATGCTTCATTTGTAGAGCTATTCCCATGCACTTCTAAGGCGATGGAGCAGAACAAGCTTTTGCATCTGTGGGCTTTATTAGAAAATGCCTGAAAAAAAGCCCATCCTTTCTTCAATGACATGCAAGTCAGGCCTTTCAGTCCCACATATATGCTTACCTGAAAAGACTCCACAGGCTGCTGAAATAGGTCCTTGTCTTGGATTGTCACTTGAACAGGGTTCTTTGCCAAATTCAGGACCCGAATTAAACTTTCTTTTGGGACAAGTCGAGGCATATCGGTTTCCTAATTAAAGTAAAAGGCTTTAAGTGCCATCTGTATACTTTATTAGCACTTTAATACCTCTTCATTTTTAGCCGTAATAGTCTTCCTCTCTGTAATGACACTTTTCCATCCCTTCCTCAACAGAAGCTGCACTCAGAGAAAACTGAACATAAATCTTTTTTAGGGAGGTTTCCTCATAGTAGCTCAATGGCCAACCCATCCTTCCTCCCAAAAATTGCTCATCACACCACTAAGTGTACAGACTACACACCTACTGAGAACAATGTCACAGCTTTCATTACACAGCTCCCTAGCGCCTGGATTTAACCAACTGCCATACCAGAATGGAAAAAATTGTGCTTAGCTTTCAAAAGCAGTGACCAGAATAATTATTTCCCACTGCAGCCAGTGACTGGGAAAAGAATCAGACCACAAGTTAAGTAGTTTTGAAAATCCTAGTCCAGCTTCATGTCTGTAATCAGTCCTTTTGCATTACTGGACACCTTGCTATCTATACAGCTGACTATATAGATATTATTCCTTGTTTTCTGAGAGAGAGAAGCTGATGCCTCCAGCACTGAGGTATCTCTTTCTGTCAGGAATAATTTCTTAGGAAGAGTACATCAATCAGTGTCAGCCTTGTACTACCTGCAGAGCTAAATTTTTTTTTAACTTCACTTTTTTTCTCATTTTATTTTCAAGTAGCTGCCAGCAATACTGCAGAGCTATTCATTTTTCTTCTATCTTATCTGATAATTTGGGTATTGCAGGCAGGGCATTTTGAACCTAACTTGGTGGGGAGACACACTGCCACAGAAGACAGAGCAAGCTGCTTTCCCTGTATCCATATGCTGCTCTGGACCATCAGGCCTGCTAATATTATCCAGCAAATTCCATTACTGCAGCTTTTCACTTCTGCTACCCACAGTCAAGTGAAGGTGGACCATCTTATCCTCCTCTTTGCTAGAGCTTAAAATGGCCTTTTGGGTAAAATTTTCATGCACAGGCAGGGGGGAACCTCTAACTCACCTTGCTTCTGCCCAGAGGAGTCACCCACAGCCAGAGCAAAGTTTAGTGCTTGGCCAGAGACGCTGGCAATGAGAGCATTTCTTTGCTCACATAAAGAAATCAGAAAAGAGACCTGAACCCACAAAATCTCATTTCAGTGGGAGGCTCGTTAGGGCATTCACCTGAGGAACCAGCAGATGTTAATCCAGGGCTGTGAGCCAGCCACTCTAACAGAACATTTTAAGTATACATAGAAGCTTTAAAAATTAATCCTATAGTAACTTTTGTGAGACAAAGGTCAGCCAAAGTCTACACAATGCTGGTCATGAGCCAGAAACAAACAGTACAAGTCTGCAGGAGCTAACATGGAATTTAGGAGATTTGCTGCCATCCTGTCTGGGGATGCCTGGCAGTCCCTGATGCCTGTGACTGCATTTACCTGCCTCCCTGGAGAAGCAATTTGGCTTGTAAAAAAAGCCATCCCCACCCTGAAGCAGGAAAGTAATTAAATTAAAAATTTTTAAAACAATTAAATAAAAAAAACTAAAATCACCACACGCACACAAAAGACCCCAAACAGGAAAGTATAGGCAAGCTACAGCAAGAAATAGGAGAGAGAACAGACTACCTTTTGGAAATTAATCACTAGCATTAACTAGATGTCTGTCAAGCACTTTGACGATGGAAATCTAGAATATAGACCAATACAGATGACCAGCACAGCAAAACTGCAAAGACTAGAAAGAAAGACACAGAGACAAAGAGAGGGAAAAGTAGACAAGGTAAGAATTATCATTAGCAACTGGATCAGGATGCTCAATTGTAAAGAAAACATTACAAATTTTGATCAAGGAGCACAATGGCTTAAAGGATTATCTACCAGGCATCAATAAAAACAGTCCAGGGAAAGAAAGTATTTCTGAGGAGTGCCTTGTGCTTTACTTACATTTATTTTGACTTCTATAACAGCTGCAAGTCCAAACGCCAGCCCTGCAAGGATCATACCTGTCGCCATTTTCCTAATAGGTCTATGGAGCAAATGAAAGAGGTGCCATTAAGGAAAAAAAGTAATTTAAACTATAGAATACCATTCCTCAGAGCCAAGGATGTGCCAAAACCATGTAATAAACTGTCCAACAGGTGGCACTCAGGATGACAGGCTGCTTAAACTGCTGATCTTTTAACTTAAAACTATTTTATTACTCTGTATGAGGCCAGCACTGAGGCCAATTAAAACTGATATGCTGTGAAAAGAAGTTCTTTCCTTGTAAGTTTCATATTATCTTTTTCCCAGCTCTTCTAGCGGGAATAGCTCATGACATTATGTTAACCCAGGAAGTTGGAAGGAGTACTAGAAACGATGTATCTTCAAGTCCCTTTTGGGAAAGGCAAAAGAAAAGTAACATGCTATTTAGCAGTGGGAATGAGGAACAGAAAAATGTGTAGTTTGTGTCATCAATGTTTCTGACCATCTGGGGCATCATTCTGGGTTATTTCTCATGCCAATACATTTACATTTCTAGAAAATAAGGAGCTTGCTTCTAAACTCACAGCAAAGCTACTGCAACTTTACCAGAGTTACATGAGAGAATCTGATATAAAGCAGAATAAAACATGTTCAGAACAGCAAGTTCAAACTGAGTATTGAGTTATTGAGATTTGAAAGAAATCTGGTTCTAGATGCAGTGATCTTCACTCTTTGTAATGGTCTTTAGTCCTGGCATTCAGTCCTGGTTGGTGCTTGAGTTTGTGCTGCTGGGTGAACTACTCCGTGAGTTGGTCATCAGGCAGGAAGTTTTCTGCCAAGTCAGAGCACAGTCCAGGCCATGGGCTCACAATGAGGTATCAGGGAGAAGCACAGCCTCTGATGTGTGTCCTTCAAAAGGGGCACCATTGCAGGGCTGGACAATGTTTTTGATATGTCCTTAGGTGCAAGTAATTCAGCACGGTGGGAAAGGATCTGCAGGGTGAAGGGGAAGGCTTCTGAGGCACCTGCCACCCCCATTTCATGCGGTTTTGTCTGTCCAGCATTTTAGTTTGGATTAGGAACACGCTTTTTAAGCCAATCACCCCATCCATCATCCTTTCCCCCACTATGGTTCACATGGAGCAGTGGTGCTGGAGCATGGAAACTTGGATCCTTTCAGCTGGAATTCCACTGGCAAAGGCACTCCATGAGTGCACATAATATACTGCCACTGCTACAGGGCATCACTCCACAGAGGCAGAATACAGATACTCTGAAGTTAATTCACATAAAATGCATAAAGTGGGTCTCATAAACAACCTGAGGCCTGCTCCTATTACGCTGCACTTCTTGCTAACACAGACTAAGAATAAAATGTTTGGCTCATATCGAAATCCCCTTATGCACACACTGGTTCAGATCCTAGGCAGCATGGGACCATGAATGTGGTCCCACAGGGACTTTTCAGTGAGGAAATTATTTAGGTATGATATGGGAAACAAGGTGGAAAACATGTTGATCAGCTTCAAAGTGAGACTATTCATATCTGCTTTTGGAAAAATCTGTACAGAGCAGAATCCAACATCACTGAGTTTTACCCTCTGGAATTTCCATGGTCTGTGGAAGAGGGTGATGCTGCCTCTTGGGACTGAAGTATACTCAAGTACTGGGAAAAGTGAATGGAAATTTGTGTTTCTCTTCCTTAAAAGCTATTCTGCATATTTACTGCAAGAGAAAAAGCACAGATGCATCTGTATTGTCCCCAAGTACTTACGTGAAATTCAGTTTGCACATGTTTATCAGGGGGTAGAGCCCAAGGTCAAAAATTGGGATGAAGACAAGAATAAGAAGTGGATTTAAGAACTGCAATACAAAAGAATGGGAGTTCAGTGACTAGAAAGCAACTTTCAGTAATTAAACCCATAAAGCACTGTCCTCCAGAAATAATTTCATTACAGAAGGGACATGGACAAACACTTAAAACCTCCTTTTAAAATATAATCATAGTTTGCACTTAACAGCTTCTGCTATTTAGTTTTCACAGGCATGAATACATTTGTTCATATCCTCTCCTCCAAGAGGTAAGCAAGCATCACTGGCCCAGTTTCCCTGGAGAGAGATCTGAAACATTATGTTTTTAAAGACTACAAACCCCAATGACAATAGAGACAGGTGACCTTTAGTGCTGTGGTGGGACCTTAAAACAAATCAGCAACAATAGAAACATCTTGGGACTCCAGCAAAATCCCAGAGGAACAGGCACTATTCTGTGATATTGGCAATTTCTCACACTTCAACACAACCAAGTAATCTCCCAGGAACAAAATTTCTCCTGGGAAGGGCACAGCTTGTCTGCCAGCCAGCCGTGGCAGAGCAAGAAAATAGAGAGTGATGAAGAACAAGCAGAGAGAAATGTTTCAGTTCCAAAGGAAAATTTCAGGGAACAGAACAGCTTTGAATTTTGCCAGAGCTGTTCACCATACAGATTATAATCAACTGTGACAACACAGCACCGTCTTGGAGTTTTCATGTTTTCATCTGCCCTGCAGAAAGGGAGGGACCAAACATATTTCAAGAACAATGTTCATCCCAGGACAGGGGTATGTTAAAAGAAGATACAGGTTGTATTCTCCACATGCCAGCACTAGTTTAAGAACTATTAGAGTGGTATGTTTCCCCACACTTCTGCACTGTTCTGCAGGATTCAACTTCTGAATTAGGACATCCTTGGGGTCTTCTGAACCCCAAGCTTGCAAAGCAGCAAGTGAACAACAAGGCAGAGGCCACACCACAGCAACCAGCAGAAGCACTGCTATTACCTTGAAAAGGAGCAGAGAATGGCCACTGGTCCCATGAGAAAAATAAAAATGAGAGAAAAAAAGAAAATACATTCCAAGGGTTATTTCCTCCCCTGTAATATCTTTTACCTGCATTTGGTCAGGCTGAAGGACATATATTCCCTGAAACAAAAAGATATTCCAAGTGATTCATAAACACTATAACAGATCAGTGCATATGGCAAATAAGTAATCGGTCCCATAGAGGCCCTTGCAGCCAAGGTGGTTTCCTCAAATGCTTTATGTTGGCTTTAGCAGCTGATATTGTGCTCTTGACACTTGTCGTCTAAGGACATAGTGTTTAATAAGATCATTTTGCAGAAGGAAGCTGCACTCAATCCTTGATATTTGGCAGCTGTGACACAGCCCATGACAGGTACTGAGGCCCATCTTTCAGGCTGGCTGAGCCATGAACTAGGTGAGTGAAGAATGGGGGAGTTAGTGTCCAAGTTGGCAGGTGGGCTTATAGGTTCTTCCCTCTCTGCTGCTATAATGTGAAAAGCCCCAATCCTATAAATGAATGTTCCCAAGCTTCAGGACCCTGTGAGCTCTGTTGGCATTTCTCCCAAGTCCCCAAAAGGATAACAAAAGACCATCCTTGAGCCAGTGGGCTGCACAAACACCTCTTTCCTCCCCCACAGCTGCACCTAACAGGCTTTGGACAACTGTAACTTCTTGGTTTGAGCCAAGAGTCCTCAAGGCTATAAGAGATGCCTCACACTTGCATCACTATACCCAGCCCCCATGGTCAACAGGGATGGATGGATGGATGGATGGATGGATGGATGGATGGATGGATGGATGGATGGATGGATGGATGGATGGACGGACGGACGGACGGACGGACGGACGGACGGACGGACGGACGGAGGGATGCATGGATGGATGGATGGATGGATGGACGGACGGACGGACGGACGGACGGACGGACGGACGGACGGACGGAGGGATGCAAGTCTCCAAAAGGAACCATGGACCTGGTCTTCAGGGAGGGACTGGTGTTTGTTTGAATTCCATGAAATGCTTTTCATTTGAAATTAAGATGAAGAAGGGGGGGAAGAAGGGGCCAGGGGCACAGGAAGGAAGAAATTAGGAAGGAAATAATATATGTACAAGAAAGTGCTGTGGGGGGTTGTCTCCTGTCTGCCAGACTTGTCCTGAACTGAGTCTAGACTGGCTGCCTGTGCCTGTCTCTGCCTACAGCTGCCTCCTGGGAGAGTGGAAACTGCTGTTCACAGCAAAGAGGTCAATTAAAAATACCAGGCAAATACCCCTCCTGCTACTTTGTGTACACTATAGAAATGTGCCATTAGGAAATGAGCCTGCAAATATTTCATCTGACACTAAATCATTCCTGGTTTGACTCCAGACTTCCTAGCTGAGCCCTTGTCTGCAGAACAGAAAGTCATAGAGGATTACGAACATGAACTCCAACAAGCCTAAGGGTGGGATTACTTCAATGTTGCAGTAAATTCTCGCCTTCTTGAGGTGGGAGAGCTCATGAGGGGAGAGTAGAGGAGACTGAAACAAAAGCCAAGGAGCTATCCAAGTTGGTGTGACAAAAAAAAAAAAGGCCTGAATCTATCTTTCTCCACCTGGAAGAGTCCAGTAGTGACACCTGGTGATACTTAGCTCTCCTGCTAATGGATCACTAAGTGCATGTGAGAGCAACACCAGAAAACAAGTGTTTTAGATATACATCACATAGACTGCATGGACTTTGTTCTGTCTTTCTGAGGTGGATAAATATTACCCAAGGTGCAGTCTTTTTCATGCCTCATTTGAACTAATTAAGTCTAATGAGTATCACATGTTGAGAGCCCAATTTTTAACAGGAGTGACACAGAAGGTCTCAAATTTGTGGCTTTAAGTCAATTTTAAAGTGGAAAAGGGACATTTACAATCCTAGATTTTGATGTGAGCATCAACAGACAAGATCAAGATGGCCTGTTAAAACACACGTGTCTGAAAACCAGCCCTGTGTGGGGACATCTTTGGGCAGATAGCTGATCTCTGTTTATCTGCTACTGCTGCCTGCACCATTTGCCATTCACACCTTTGAAGAACTTTATGGAAAGAAGCTAATTAATCCTTACCACATCTCTACCCTATACACAAGATTCCTGCTGGTTTTGAGAGGCTTCATGAACGTATCATCAAGTAATCCAGTGCAGAAATGTACAACTACAACAGCTCTAGTCACACCTTAAAAGGGCTGAGTGACTTGTCTGCCTTCTGTAGGGGCAGCAGGCTGAAAATCCTACCTGCTCTAGGTCACAGAGCCACTGGCTGCCAGCAGGTCAGCACCCCTGACCTTGCAGGCTGCTGATGGCCCCCCAGCCCTCACTTCTAGCTGAGATGAGCTGTGATGAACTGAACATGGCTGCATGAACAGAGTCTCTGGCTTCTAATCACCAAAAGTGAAACTCACCCAGATTCACCAAGCAGACGCTCTTAGTACTGCAAGACTCCGGTTAATAAGCAAGAGCAGTGATGTTACTACTAGTCTTACCAGCCCTGGTGACATTCAGTACTTACAAAATCAGCATTCATTTTTGTGGCTTGCAGAGTCCACCTGGATCCCTAAGGAGAAAACAGACAGCTGTGAAGCCTTCAAGATGTTCCATGGGGCTAGAAAACATGGGGACAGAAAAGAGGACAGTGCTGGAGGTCTTATTTCCCATCTATTCCTTCCCTTCCCTGTAACACCTGTCAGTAGGCAGGGCACATTTTCCCCTCCCATTCTCCTGTGCCAGAAACCTGGCAGGACTCTGAAGCGCTGTCCAGCAGGGATGGTGGAAGGCCCTGGACACTTGGCAGGAGTGTGGCCTGCTGTGTCCCCCAGATGCTTTGGTGTTACCCCAGAAGGAGAGAGGTGCAAACTGAGGCTGGCAGGCAGAGCTGTACACGCTGTACTGTACCTGCTGATCAAACAGGGCCCAGAACATTGGCAGTGGTATGAAGAGGAAGAGAACACGAGTCACCATTTTAACCTCCCCAATCAGCTGTTTCTGAAAGGGAACAGGCAAAAAAAGGTAAGGTAGGGGTGTAAAGTTAACAGGTGATTCAAGCCACAAAGAATAACTCCTACATCTTTCTGCATGGCAATTCTTCATTGCACTTACTTGAGACATTGGATATATTTGCATTTCTACATTTCAGTGCAGCACCAAAACCGTCCATTAAGGGTCAGGAGAGTACAGATGTGGGAAGGGACTGGAAAATGCATGGGAGGAATGGTGTGGCCAGGCCAGTCTCACTGTTTCCTTTGTCTCTCTGCCCATCTCTCCCATACCCCTCCAAACCTACCAGGTAGAGCATCACTTACTGAGTACTTTTCTGATGCCCAGTCCAGCCAGTGATCTCTCTTTGGAATCTCACGGGAGCGGTTTTTCAGCCGGTTTTTAATAGCAAACTAGGGAGAAAAACAGGTGAGTAACTCACTCATCTCACACTTGCCCTTGTCACATTCCCAACTCCAGGCTGCCTTCCCCATCCCCAAATGTAAGTAGTGCCAGAACATTGCAGGATGGGGTGAGTTGCTCTAAAATCTCAGATTGGATGCTTTATGATGAATTGTCTGCAGGGAAGTTTCTATGACACTGGTTGATTAAAGGTATGATGTGGGGATGAATCATAGGATCATTAAATCTTAAAATATCCTGAGTTGGAAGGGACCCACAAGGGTCATTGAAGTCCATCTCCTGGCCTGTTTATGCTGTGTGCTCCAGTCACTGAACACACTGAGCCACTCTGGCAAAAAACGTGGCAGACCTCACTTTGAAATCCTGTCTTTAAGATCTTGCCTTTTTCCCCAAGGTAAATTTGGCACTAGGATTGACCTAGATAAAAAGAAAACATCTGCTGTTAGCAACAGCTTCCTGAAATAGAAACATCATTATCCACCTAATAATAAGAGTATTTTTTCACATACTGTATTCAGCTCACACACCATGAAAAACAATTTATAAGGCTCTAATGCAACTTCAGCAAGTGTCTCTTGCATTTACATGAACATGCTGAATGTCCATAATATGAATGTGTGCTATTACTGTCTGCTGAACTGATAAAGTTCAGAAAAATTATTCAACTGAAAAAAAATGGAGTCATATATCTGATACTCTGTGAGTTTCTGAATTTTCCTCTCAGTTCAGCCTCCACTAGCATCTGCCACTAGTGGTTCTACGGACATCAACTGAACAGGTCATGGAGCTAAGGGAAAACAACTGAAATGCTGAAACAATAAACTAGGACCTAAAGGTGTTTCTTATTCCTTACAGCTCATCAGCAAGACATCCAGAAGCAGCATAGAGAAGAACTCCAAAAGTCACCTCCCCTTTCCCTCTGCACCTTTTTGTTCTGCAACCTCAGTCATGCATGAAAAAGAGAACTGCACACACTTACACCGATGCATTTGCACACTTCCAGCAAGACGTTTCCTTGTGGTGGTGTTTTTCTGTATAGTCCACTTCCAGCAATGAACACAACTGAAAAAATATTATAATCCAAATGGGAATTCACATGGCTGAAGCTCAATACTGCACTGGCTTCTGGAAAGGATCCCCCACCCCTGTATTCAACAGAAATGCTCTGTCCTCGGGGCTCACAGGATTGCACTTTAAACTAAATAAATATACAGGAATCCTTTAATGCCTTGAGATGGAAGAAAATGCAACATCCTACCAGAGGCAGTGTGATCCCAAGAAAGTCATCACTGTCTTCTCATTATCTGCTCTGGCACAACAGGCACCATCACATCTGATTTGTGCTGGGAACCAAAACTTTGAAAATTCACTCTGTCTATGCTTTTTGTAGACTAAACTTAAAATACAATCCACACTGAGTTGCTGCACCTGATGTTGGAAATCAACCCTCACCCATTGGAAACGTGAGGATTAATCCAGATACAACACGGGCTCTGTGCACTTGCATCTCACACACATTTCAATGGAAACTGCCACAAAGATCCCTTCCTCAGACACAGATGTTAACAGAAATTACCTGTATTTATGGCTTCCACAAAGGGATATACAATTTTAGATACTGTTTTATCTTGGTTTTCTCCCTCAAAGCACAAAGAATATCAGAATGAGACTTCAAAATCCTGTCAGACATAGAGTTATCTGATTGTGTATCATTTATCCTGTTCTGTGAGAGCCTTCGAGCACATCTGAATTCCAAAGAGATTAGTAGGGAGAAGCATGGTGAAAGCTGAGCATGAAATCCATATAATGAACCAACTTTTTAAACTAACCCAGTTGTCTGGGTCAGTCCACAGACAGCAGAGAATAGCAGGCATCTTGTCCTAACACTGGAGGCCTGAGACGCTGCAGGGAACTCACCTTTGCTCTTTTCTGACTATGAAGACCTTTGGCATCCAAGTTTGACTTGCAGAACTGTGAGAGACCTCTGAAGTCAGTTTAGATGAGTTGCACTTTGGATTTGTGCAAAGTCACCCTGGGTGGGTAGCTGCACTACCTCATTTTTAGCATCTCCCTGTGAAGATGTTGGTGCATGTAAAAAGGTGACCCATTATGTATGCTGAAATACCTTCTGGTGGTGCCATTGACTCCTTTGGGAGCTCAGGTTCTTGCATTAGGTTTGGCATTTGGAATTAAATGGTATCAATCTACCCCATCCTTCAGAAACTGTAGCAGCCCAGAAAATCTCGCTCTAAATCTGCCTCTAAATCTATTCTTGCTTTCTGTCAACACAGGGAGAGGGCCAGTCAGGGCTGAAAGGGTATTTTCTCCAGTTCTGCATGCTGCTCACATAGTCAAATATATCACTTCCCAGAGCATTTTAGCATGTTACAAAAGAGCAGAGAGCTGTTTTGCCAGGCAGGACGTGGAATCTGGCAGCAGGACACTAGCTAAAAACACATTTCCACCAATGCCCTCACTGAAACTGCAATATTTACATGTTCGTTTTCCCCTGGGCAACTACTGCTCTGCTAGAAACATTCATCACAGCGTGGTGCACAGAGGAGCCTGTGTGGCCCTAAACTGATAGGAACAGGCCACAGGGGGAAACAGAATCTTCTCCGGCCCATGACCATGCACTTTTTTGAAAATAATTGCTGCAACGTTAGCTGTGGCCTGGTGACATTCCCTCAGTTTCCTGATTCTTCTCCCTGATGGAAATTTGAGTGGAGACAGCAACATTCACATTCTCTGGGGGACAAACTTTTCAAATCCCAGCTGCGGCAGTAAAATCACACAACTGCTTGGTCTCTCAGTGAAGGTAACAAGCTGAATGAGAAGTCACCCCATGCTGTGCCAAAACCTCACAAATGCAGTGTAATAAGGGGACTGCTCTTCTCAGCAGCTTAGAGCTGTGAAACTAAAGCTATTGGGGTGTCCTCTGTACTGGCTACCAAGGAGTAACAGTAAAAATGGGGAGACTGCTGAATGTTTTATAAAGGTTGAAGAAGAAATCTTGACAAGTACATTAATGGGGCTAAGATGCAAGTGTTAAGCAGGGGGATTGTGGCTGTCTCCTGACACTTGGATAATAAGGATTTTTTATTGCAACATAATAATAAGTTGTCACTGTAATTGTGGGAATTACTTCAGCCAAGCAAAGTGAGACAGCTCAGAACCAAGTAACATCTCATTTAGCTCCTTCTGCAGCACATAGATTCAGCAGCAGAAGTCTGAGCCATTAAAGGTGGCCCTGAGCTGCAAGAAGCCCGTGGAAACGTTAGAAGCAGCATGTTAAGCTTCTCTTCTATAAGCTGGGGGTCTCTGAGGACTGGTCAGATTGCACTTCAAAGGCCATGCCTGCTCATAGGCAAGGCTGCAAGCCATCAGGAGAATCATTTTGGTGCCTCCCTTTGCATTAGAGAAAAGCAATTATACTGTGAAACATTCATCAGACCACCCCCTTAACAGTATCACCATAAAAGATTGCAGTAAAACCCTGGTCTGCCCACCATCAATGAACTACTGATATTCATTGCTGTTCTGAACTGGGGAATTGTTGGGTGACCTTGAACCCTTTCATTTCCCATCACAGTATCCATCCAGAATTAGTGAATTTGGGCATTTTCTCATCTATCCATGGACTCAAAAATAGTAACTCCTATTACAAGCATCATTGTTTCCACTCACCAAGTGCCAACACCATCAGTGCTGCTGGGACGCCAAAAGCCAGTGCATAACAATCCTCTCCAAAACATTTCACATCCCCTGAAAAAGAAGTCAGAAATAAAAGCACCTCATTACAGCTAGACTTATGTTACTGGGGCTTTTGATTTGCTTCCCTAAATCAGTCACTTCCCCTGGTTTTAAATCTTCTTTGCTGGTGTCTGACACTGTGAATTGAATCTCCTTGAAACAGTTGTCCTCCCTTGATGAAGACAATTTGGAAGCAGGGTTAGTGTCTGCCAGCAAAAGCAGCTGATAATGGGATATTGATGCAAATGGTAGAAGGGAGGGGGCAGACAAATAGCTATAAAGAAGTACTAGGAACTGTAATTGGGAAAAAAAAGTACAACATTTTAAATAACCTGAAGCCATTCTGTATTTGACTAGATCTAAATAACCACTACTGTGTTTCCACATTCTTTGTGCCAGCTGCATCAGTCTTGAGTGAAAAACCTGAATCTGATTTCATAGCGACCTACAGTGGACAAAGTGGAAGCCAATGCCTGCACTGTGTAAGGGGGAGCCCAGGATAAGCCTTAGAACTCCAGTTCCCTTTCTCACCACCACCAATCTCACTAGGGGCAGCCTGCTCCACACGTCAGGTCCTGCAGGAACCCATCAGGAAGCCAGGTGTGTTACAGCACGGGTTGGATCAATCTGAGCTCTGGGTCACTGAAACCCTGGGCCTCTTGGACCAGATCAGTTCTTGCACCATGCTCCAGCCACAAACAACAAGCCAGCAGTGGGGTCTATGTTTGAATGCCAGGGACTAGATATTACTGCATTCTTACACGGAGTAATGACAAAATGGCTAAAGTAAGCCAACACAGTCAACACCATGAAGCAGCTGCTCCTGTTTGCTGTAGCTGGGAAGTCACAGACAGCTGCACAGCTGTGTGCATGCACAGCATTTATTTACTTATTTTCAGTGAATTAGCTGAAATCCAACAAAGCTGAGAGCAACATTATGGGCACACTGAACTTTCAACATCCTAAATGAGTTGGACTTCTCTACCTAAAAGTATATATTTCATATTTGTACCAAATGTCTGCAAACTGCATTTCCTGCTCTTCCAAGAAAAGATTTCACACTTAGCAAAAATGTTACCCTTTCCCCATTCTCTCCACTTCAATTCCATGTTGCAACTAGTTTATATTGGCACATGTTTTGATGTTTGAAGGGACTAGATTTTCATCTACCCGTTAAGCAAAGGTCCTTCCCAGTGAATGGTGACCTGGAGAGAGAACAGTAAGAGATAGAGCATTTGTCTTTGTCCCTGTGAATGGTGTAAACATGAGACAAAAGCCTGTTAAACTGACACTCCAAACAAACAGAGCTTTCTGGAAGCCATGGAATGGAATGAAAAAATGTCAACTAAATCTGAAGACTACCTTGTCCCTGTCCCCATCACCTATGGCCTGCTGCTCTGCCTCTGTGCCTGTATTTAGAGTGTGCCAATCCCTTTGGCTTTGAAGCACTGCGATACAATGAAGTAAGTGCAGCAAGGCTCGGGGACTAAAAAGGACTTTGCAAGCAGGCTAGAATATAAAGTAGGTCTTAAATGGGGCATAGGCCTGTGCTTTGTCTTCAGGCCTAGTTGCTCAGGGCAGCAATCTTGCAAGCAGACCCACGCAGACGAGCCTGAGTGCCAGGACAGAGCCCTCCAGAAGCCAGCAGTATCCCGTGGGAGGGAGAAGGTAGGACTTTGAAACCAGCCCTGCTAAGTTTTTCAGCCCTGACACTGCACAGGATAGCAGAGATCAATTCCCATCCATAGTTTACCTGAAGGTGAGTCCTTCACTGGCAATGGGGATTACAAAGGTCCTTCCACCTTTCATATTTCAATTCTGCAGCTCAGTCTGGCTTTAAAATACAACCAGGAATATAATTTCCATGACTTGTCTGCCTATATTATAAATCTGTTATGCTGCTACGGCAGGATTAACAAGGTGTAAATGCAATACACTGACCACTCCACAAATAATATAATTTCTGCCATTCTGTTGTCATACGAGTCTTACTATGCACAGCAGAGTAGTTAGAGGGCAGCTAATTTATTGTTTTATTCTAAATCCACACTGACCTCTTAAAACAGGAGTTACAAACGTGGAGATCAAACTTCCAGCATTAATGGATAAATAGAAGATGGAAAAAAACTTGCTTCTCTCCGAGGTCTAAAACAAGAGAAGACAATATCAATGTCATGGCTAATGCACAGCATTGGGCTTGCAAATTGAACACTATCAATTCTCTTGTTAGGAAGGCTGGGTAAATACTGACACAAAGTGCATAAAATGTTAAGCAAACAAGCTTGTGTTCAGGTGATGGTAAATGCTCACACAAATCAGCTCACGTTACTCAAGAAGTGCTTTGGGGCTTTTTGGCATTTCAGAAGAAAAGCCACTACTTAGAGAGTGTTTTGAGACTGGAAGGAGGGGAGAGCATTTACTTATTCAGAACAAGTAGCATGATTCAGATCCTTTGTCACCTAATTCAATCCAATTTGGCATGGTTTGACAAGCTCATAATTTCTTCTCATGTCTGAGCTCTGTTTTTTTTTATCCTTCCTCTCCTGTGTAGAAATAGAAAAAGAAACCTGTGTATTTTAAGGAACTGGTAATCATAGCATAGAGGAAAGAGTGCCAGCAACTGAGAAGTATCCATCAAAGAGGAGACCACCAAGGTGAGGCCAGGCAACCTCAAACTAATAGGGTAAATTAAATCTAGGGGAGCAAATTCAAGAGCCTCATGGAGGAATGAACTCCAAGAGAAAGAGTTCTGAATTTAACCTAAGCTGTAACTTATTACAGTTTATAGAGTCAAAGGATTCCTGTTGATCTTCTTTCTTCCTGCATAATCATAATTTGGAGGGAATCAGGAATTTGATGCAGAGTTTGGTCCTTTGCAGGAGTAATGCGTGAGTGCAGTCTCTCCTTGCTTGTGGGAGACACATACATGCACAGTCACATGTGTGCTGTACACAGTGCTGACCTCCTCCCTGTGCCTGGGTGGGCCAGCAGAGAAGAAAAGCAAAAGCAGGCTACCCGACCTACCCCGTGCTCATGTGTATCACCAGCTCTGGGACACTTGAGTTCATAAAGGTAGTGGGGAAAATTGCTTCAGACATGGCATGGTGTCTGGCAGAGAGCTTCTTAGGGCACCTTGAGCCACATCTCTATGACCTGAGCATCATTTGAATGCAAAGCTTTAACTTAGCTGAGTGCTAGGAAACTCCTCAGGGACTGTTGTCCTGTCTCCTTTCCATCTAATGTGTCCTGCTTCCTTCTGCTCCCTGATAAAAACAATATTCACAAGGCCAGAAAGCTGAAGAAAACGTGAAGAATTGCAGGCAGCTAAAAGAGGACAGCTTTAAAGTAATGAATCCTGAGATCCAAAAATGTAACAAAACTTCCTGTAACTGATGGTGCAGCCAACAGGAAATATTGCTACTTCGTATGGCAAGAAGCCTCTTATCACACGTGATTACTGCAGGGAAGAGGGGAGTTGGGAGAGCATGGGAGGGCGTTTCTTTATGTCCCCTTGTAAAGTGGGTAGTGAGAAGGTGAGGGTGAGAGCCCCATCACCTCCCACTGCCACCCACCAAGGAGTCTGGGGGTCTGCTTACTGGGATTAAGGGCCTTCTGCCCTGACCCAGCACAGGTATGAAGACCCCATCAACTTGAACTTTTGTCTTTTCCACGATTTTATTTCCTAGAGTGTTCAAAGCTAACCCATACATTCCTCATAAATTATTTATCCTGGACTAAAGGATTTGAAAGCCTTATAAAAATTATCTCCATGGCATGTTCTCATGGTTAATAGAAAACAGCAGTGGGTCTTACTATCTGTTATACGCCATTCCTTGCTGCTGGTTTTGGTAACCCAGAACTTTCTACTGCTAAACTAGTAAAATTATGTTTTCTTTTTCATTCTACCTTTGTGACTAGTTATTTGTCATCATAAAGAAAACTAGAGAAATGAGCAGCCTCAGCAATCTTCCCCATTCCTGGATAGCCCTCCCATGGCTTGTCGAGGGTGGTGCAGTAGAGTCCTCACAGTCCTGCCCTCTTCTAGCCAAATTCTCATGGCATGTCTCTAACTCTTCATATCTGTGCAACTCAGAATTTCTGAGAGCTGTGATAAACTCAAGCATGCAGCTCTTGACATGATAAAGTCTAGAGCAACAATTACCAAAAAGAATGTGGTGGTAAGAGAAGAGGATAGTGATGCATAATTTGGAGCATTTTATTTCACACATTTTCAGATTTTAGTGATGGAAAAAAATATGGTCAGAGAAAAGCTGAAGTAGCTGCAAAAATAATGACCCAGCAGCTTGCAAATTATACTGTTTGGAATAAGGAATTTCCTCCCTATTGTCTTAATCTTTAGAGTAGACATACATTAACAACATGATTTGGATTAGCTAATTTGAGAAAAGGTACTGTACATGATAATCCTGATCTCCTTGGCAACCAGAAAATAAAGAAACAAAGAGAAAGCTATTTAGCACCTTAAACACCATACTGCACTGTTTAAAAGCAGCTTTGGTTCCTAATTATTATGCAGAGCAGCTTCACATTCATATAACATATCATAAATATAATTTTGTTCAGGCATTTTTAACTTGGACTCCTAATCCCATAGACAAAGGCATTTGGAAATCTGCAGATAAATCTGTTTTTCCCATCTGACCTCCTGCCAAATCAGTCCCCATCACTGTCTGTAGTAGTACCATTCTCAAAGTGGCAGATCCAAGACTATTACATTCCTAAAGTACTTAAAAGAGGATCAGATTGATGTTGTGCATTTACCTCAAAACATAAACTTGCCTCTAGGAATAGCAGGGGCAATTTAGTTATTTATACACAGAACTACCTCATCCCTAGTTTTCAGATGAAACAACTAAACCTGTGCAGTTAAGGGCTCAGCTGAAGTTTATTGGTGTCCTGAAAATTAAGGGGGACTCAAATGTTTCATTTCACTTCACTTCAATTCTCAAAACTTATTTCACCCTACTTGGAGTAGAAGAAAATAAAACATAAGTCCCCTCAAACACCACTCCAGAGGGAAGAAATATTCTGCTTGGCCTCAAACCTTTAATTCCTTACAAAATCAAAAGTTCTCATTCCAATTCTGATAACAAACTTCCTATCACATAGCATAAAACATTTGTTTCTTCAGAAAGGCCAAGTCATTTCAAAATGGTAAAATAGAAAACTTTCTATTTTGAAAAGAATGAATAGAGCAGAACACTTCGTTCTTATCAGAATGCTTTTTACACTTTCTCTAAATTAGTTTTTCTTAAAGGTAACACACAGGTGAATGTTTGAGCCTTTGTATTTGATAAATTTGTTGGAGAAATGTAGTCTGAATGCTGGAGAATGGGTGCAGGCCCACACAACCACAGGCAGCTCAGGTTTTCTCTCTGTAACTCAGCTGCAGTCATAAGTTTGGGATAATAATATGGATGTGCCTGACTAGGGTGCTGAGATTCATTAGCTGAAGTCTATAAAACACTCTGAAGATAAGTGTTACATATTATCATACTGTAATTAGGTGGTAATTGAAAGATGCTGGATAAACACTATTAATCATTAATATTCATAGAAGTAGCACTTGTATAAATGCTGCTGTTGGACCTCTTAGAGTTCTTTTGGGACAACTATTGGTGCAGCAAGCCAGGATACCGTATTCTGGGATGCATGCAGCTATCCCAGAGCACGTGTGCTGTGCTGCCAGCCTGGTTTTGGTCAGAGTTGTGCCAGCTGGGGAGGCTGGTGACCACCAGAGCATTGCTGATCCATCTTCTGCAGCACCCCCTAAAACACCAGATCCAACTGACAGCATGGTGTGGACATGCCTGCAGGAGCATCTGCTCTGGACAAGTGACCATGGAACATCCCACGTTTTGTTACTTCTCGGTAATTGTAAGCTTCACCACTTCAGCATCACACAGTTCATGTGCAGAAAGCACAAGTCTTCCCAAAATTCTAAATTGAGTCTATATTATTTCATTACATCTTGACTACATACCGAGGCACTGGAAAGAGAAGTAGAAAACTGCGCTATCAGGCTCCTTGTCCAAGGCCAAGGGGCAAACTCTTATCCAACTTTACCAGTGCTTTTCCTGACACACTATTAGTCTAATGTCCTTCTTTAATGCCTCCATTGATGGGAATTTCCATCTCCCAAAGGCCCTAGTATTTTCCAGTATTTCTCTAGATCTATTTCTGGAAAACTTTTTGTACTGTCAGTCCTAAATAATCCTCCTTGAGTTTAAGTCTACTCATCACAGACCCCAACACTTATTTGCTTTTATGTAGCAGTGGTTTTCCATATATTTGAGGACTTATGCCATGCACAGAACTTGCTGATTTGAATACTTGTCATTAAGAAAATGGAAATTTTTTATTTGTGTGTTAGGTCAACGTAAATCTATTTAACTTGAAGTCAATTTAAAAATTCAGCATTTTGCCTGAGGATTAGCACTTCCTGACCTGCTTTGCTCCTTTAAGCACTACCTTATCCCTGGTTGAGCCCCTGTGCTGAATAATGGGAGTTTGAGATTAGTGCAGATGAGGGGCTAAGCACTCATGACAGAGAATGAGGACACAAAGCACCTGGACTACAATTCACAGGATACACAGCACAAATAGAGCTAAACAGAAACATTTGCTCAACTCTTCAGAACTTTCCATTCTGGAATATTCAGAAAACATTCTGGTACTACTTTCAAAAGACTGGAATTTCTTACAGTTCTTTCTGAGATACAGACTACGACTGATTTGAGGAAAAAATCCCACAGAAGCATGGGCTGGTGATACAATATTTTCTTGCATTTGCTGTATTCCTTTGCAGTGTATTATAATCACCCCTGTTAAGCTGGTTCATTATATATACAGTTCTGTGATACACAAGACAGGATTTTTCAACTACTCTGATGTCCAATTAACATTTAGATGATTTAATGCAATTATGACCTATGCTTTCCAGTATCAATTCTGTTCCGCTGTCATCTTGCCTTCCTGAAGCATCTAGATTATCTCAAGTCTTAGGCAAACCATCCTACCTCACATCTTACTACGTCTTTTCCAGAAAATTGGCCCTTATTCTAGCGCAACAGGATTTATATCACATAAACATCCTCACAAAGTAAGCACACACTGCAGATTGTAGGGAAAAAAAAGGAGTCTTACATGTTCCTCTTCAAACTGGTCCCCACCAAATGCTGAGACACAGGGCTTGATACCTCCCGTTCCAAGGGCGATCAAAAACAGACCAACCATAGACAGGACCCTTCATGCAAGAACAAATATATCACCATTGCAGAACCTTTCCAGTGCTTATGAGAGCATTTTAGTGTCACCCAACCATGATTCCTCTGACAATGTTGTCTTTTGCACACGGGTAGTGATGATGAGCCAGCTAAACAAACAAATTAAATATCCTAACAATTTGAAAAACAAATTAATTATCCTAATTTCTGCATTCTGTACCAATTAACCAAACTGGTTTTGTCAGTTTCTTGCTGTTCTGAGGTCCAATGGACATACAGGAGATCAAAGATCTGTGGAATTAATTTTCACTCATATGACAACAAAAGATTTCAGAGATCAATTGAGAAAAAGAAAAAATAAAGGGGGCAGTACTTTTTGCAGCCTTCTAGCTGCGTAAGAGCAGACAAACTGTTCGAATTAGGCTCATTCTTGTGTGTTTTCTTCTTCCCAGTGGTTTTCAAAATACCATTGTTGGCCTGACAATAGATTAAGTCTGTAGGGAACAAGAGTATCAGGACTGGCCAGGTCTGGGACAAAAGAAAACTGTTCTGTAAACAACATGTCCTCCTGCCTGCATGTGCAAATTTTTTGAGCCACGACCACACAGACAAAAGCAGCATGGTGGTTTCAGAGACACTACTCTGACAAACCTATCAGTTCAGAATCTAGAGGGTTGTATCCTGTGGATGAGACAGACCCTTCCTCTGTCATCAGAAAATGTGTTTCAGTTTTGTGTTCCAATGCACATGGGGGAACGTTGCTGAGCTGGGCAGCTGTGCTGATGAAATGAGGGAGGAAGGAGCCTGGTGCAGGCAGTTGGATGGGACCAAACCAGTAGCACGGTATAGCAGAGAGGGGTGATCCCTGGTGCCTGTGTAAGAGGAGTTAGAGTCTCTGTGGTGATTTCCAACTCCATCTGGCATGTTCACATACTAGATCCACCCTTCTGCTCTTACTCAGACATTCCTAACCCTTCCCTGATGAAAGTAATCCTTGCACAGCCCCCAGATGCTGGCCTGATGGAAGTGAAATGAGTTACAGACTTGGGGAAACCAACTACCATTGCAACATGCTACAGCACTGTGGCTTCAAGGGCTACTTACACATGAACTGCCTGGTTGCCCAGGGATGGAATGGCACCGACTGACTTTATCAGATGGCCAACAACATACACAATGGAGAGGTAGATGATCGTCCTGTGAGGAAAGCAAACAGTAGTGACTGAAGGTGGTGGGTGAGGTACAATCTGAAAAGAGAGTGTGCCCATGCTCGCTGATACGGCAGCTCTGCTTGGCAGACACACAAGGAAATGGTCTGTTCTACCACTGGTACAGCGGGCAGCTATAATTCCTTTGTGTCAACACTGAGTGCACCAGAAGTGCAAATGGGTTCAGATTAAGGAGGGATAGTCCCTGCTTTATTTGTGGACATTACTGAGCAGAATAAATGAAAAAATGTTCCAGTCTTGTCACGCATGGAAGACTGCAAAGAGAAGAGCACTGTTCAGGTCCAACTCAGTTTCCAGGTTACTAATAACTGGCATTTTGTAGTATGTGCATAAGTGAGTCCCTTGACTGGAAGGGATCTCTAGAGACTGTTGCCCACACTCAACCCACCTAACCAACAAACCTTCATTTGGAGTGTGGTTTCCTCATTGTAAATCTGTTTTGGGTCTCAAGTACCTCTGAAAGAGTGAGCTCATCTATCTGCCTCCCACGTGCTGGTGAGGGAGAAGAAGAAATCTGAGTAGGATGATCAGACTCTTGAGTGTATTCTAGTCCTTCATCACCTTTGGGATTAAGAGAAATCTACGTATTCATGTGCAGATGACACACACAGAGGGAATCAAAGGATTTGTTAGGACAGAGACACTAGAAGAAGTCCTATGAGCTTTGAGCATGGGTGTGGTTCCTGATGCATTCAAACCCTGGTTGCAACAGCTAATTTAGAGCCACATTAGGTCATTCCTAAAAGCCCCTCTAATTTGTTATCTGTCCTTGGAATTGGCCAAGGTCCAGCTACTACAGCAAAGCCACCTCTCATTAAATTATAGGGATTACCCCAAGGAAAGTCTCTTGCCTAACACACCAGAGTCTATATAAGGATTACCTTCTCACAACATCAGTGCTGCAAGATAGACATCCTCAAATACCAATGAACATTGCTAGGTGACCTTAAATAATGAAGTTAATAAACCCCACTATTATTTTTTTTCATTCAAAGGGACAAGAGAATGACTAAAATTGTGCACAGAGAAAAAATGACACTGATAGGTCCTTAAGAACTTTCTTCTGGAAAGGCATATGGCAGCTGTTTATTTCCTATTGAGATTCTTCTGCCAAATAGGCTTAGTCCTAGAGAGAACGGTTCAGCTGCACTGCATCACCCTCACAGCCAAGACTCTTCAGAAAATGAACAAACACTGCCAAGCAAAGAAAGTCCTATATCCAGCTGCTCACCACCACTCTGGGGCAGATGTTGGCTCCACAACTTATCATCAGAAGGGAAGACTGCCTAAGGACTCTTACGCAGGAAGAGTTTACCTGGTTATGTGCTGATGGAGATGATTTACGAGAACCCAGGTTTCTTGGGCATAAAAGTGTATGTGCTGACACATTCCTTATGCTACAAGAAGTGTAAGTACATTATAGTTAGTGACATTTCATCTGAATCTGTGAGATCTACACGATGACATTGCTTTCTCACTCTCTTTGAATCCTTCTCAGAAGCAGACCTTGGCAAACTGAGGGTTACTTGCCCTACACCTCAGCTTCCTGAAGTCAGGTAAGGAAGGACAGTGGAGGAAAAGTGTGCTTGTGACATTTAATTTGTCCCAACTTTGTTGCCTGTTGGCCCTTGGGTGTAAGAGGAGCACAGAACAGCATGAGCAGACAGATCAGCTCTGTTAACAGAGGGGAGCTGACCTTCACCAGTGCGTCTTTGCTGCACTCTGAGCTAGCTCAAAACTGGGAACACACACAGCACTGCCCTTGCACAGGCTGCATGGTGAATGAATTAGAGAGATGTCTGAATTAGAGAGATGTCTTCACTTACTTGTATTTCCCCAGCCACGAGTCTGCCATGATGGCTCCGATGACAGGTGTGAAATAACACAACGCGGAAAAGGCATGGTACACAGCAGTGGAGAGATTCTCATCCCAGTGGAAGAAGCTTAAGAAATACAGTGTCAGGACAGCTAAAAGGAAACAAAAAAAATCATATCAGATAATTAATGTGTATCTCTGCAGGTAAGAAGGATCATGGTGGCAAGAAAACTACTGATTTGTCTAGCAACTGTGCATTGTTGTGGAAAGATTTGTGCTTCCAGACCTGTTCCTCATAATCTCTGACACAGGAGAAGCTAAAATGAGATATATGAGTATCTGACATTCTTTGCTCATAAACATTTATGTTTAGCTGAAAACTGCATTTTCTAGCTTATCTTGCCCTAACCTGTAGTTCTGTTTATGCACATTTTCTATTTACAGATTAGGTGCCTGTAAGATTCAATTCCCAAACACACTGATTGCACATCAGCTATGAAAGACATCACACAGTAGAAAACCAGGTTTGATATAGGGAATTGTATAGTAATTTAGACTGGAAAGTAAATTTGGAGCCCTCTAGTACCAACTTCTCATCACAGATATAGCAACAATGTTAGGGTACACTGTTCATACATGCATTCCAAAACATCAATTAACTTTGAAAGACAGATGATACTACACACAGCACAGCTCAGAAACACCAATCCAGTTAGTATAAAGACCTCAGGATGGGAAAGTCACTGCCCAGACACAGGTCACATACCTCGCATGCCATAGTAGGAGAAGCGCTCGCAGAACTCGTTCACCACAATGAAGGCAATGCTCAGGGGGTAGTTGGAGCCACAGAGTTTCTGTGGAAGACAAACAAGAACATATCAACTGTCAAAGCCTTCACCCCAGCAACATATTCCCACAGTGTCTGGGTGGTGGAGAGGAGTCCAGTCCAAAAACCAAGTGTCCATTGCTGCTTGACTGGCCTGTGGGCTGGACTCAAAGAAGAGCGTGGACCTCACACTACCCTTGCTTTGATGAAGGCTTCCCAGTGAATCAGCCTGGCTGACATGGGCCCAGTAAGGACTGCCATGGGATTCGTGGGCTGTCAGCGGTCCACCAAGCTTGTAGCTCCAGGAACTACACTGGAAGGGTACTACCAACTCTCCACTGCAATGCAAAAAAGTCACTGAAACCAAAAAACCACCTTTGGTGCCTTTTCTTCTGCACTACCACCCATGTAAAGCTACCACCCTGCCCCAAAACTGTTCTAGTACCCTTTTCTAGTACCAGGCCTTGCCTCAGAAAGTGGGAGACCCCAGGGATTTGCTGCTTTGGTGTGTGAAGTTGCTCCCTCTCTCAATCTCTGCACCTCACTTGTGCTGAGATGTGCCACCACTCACTGAAACAGAGCATCAGCCCTCTGTCCAACAATCCCTCAGGCATGGTGTCCATTTCATATTCCGAGATTGCTGGCATAGCTGTGGATAATTCAATTTATTAATCAGAACTTAAAAAAAAAACAGTGATGGGACTGTCAAAACTGTCTGAGTGCGGCCACTCTTTCGCTGAGCCTGACTTTACTCCAGCTAACATCAGCACTTCCCAAGTGAAATACAAGGCATTAAACAGAGGAGTCTTGGCACGACCTTGTGTGGGCCTCTGTCCCTATTGCTACCCCATAGTGGTCTGAGCTAAGCAGCTTTCAGCTTCCAGCTGCTTAGTAGCTCCACTGCCTCGCAACAGGAAAGCAGGTTTTCACAGCACTGCCCAGCCTCTGCCAATTAGTGAGAAAAAGGGGCTGGCCATGGATTTGGTGAGGGATTTGGGGGAAGTGTGATATTAACAGCTGCAACTATATTTATAGTTTTAAACAGCCATGGTATGGGCTGGTGAAGTGAGATGAACTCTTCACATGCATTTCTGTGCCTCATGTTGGAAATAATGAGTTCCTGTATTTCTTCCCAGAGTCCCAAATGCAAATACAGTACCAAAATAGATGTGTTTATTCAGGTTTATTTCACGACCAAGAGACCTAAGCTTATTTGGATTCCCAAAGCAATGGCATCAAGTTTAAAAGAGTCTGGCTTAAATGACGCCATCTTCCTCAACATTATGAAAGAGCAACAAACAGACTGATTGTAGAAAATCAGAACTCCACAACTCCCACCTCCCCCCTACTTTCCATTACTTAACCCTCTAAAGACAAATATTTTTGTTCATCGTTATATATTATATATATGTATATACAACAGTCATTATTTATGTGCTGCCTTTTTATAAGAAACCCTTGACCTTTTTGCTTTACTAGAGTAAATACATAATTATCCATTTCATTTACTATTTACTCTGAAACCATTGTGCTCAGCAATACAGCTTGTAAGAAAGAGTGGGCTCCCTTGGAAACTGCACTGGGGCCTTCTGCTTTTAGACTAGCCTAAAAATGGTGGCATATATAAACTGTAAATGCACAAACACACAACCATATGCACACACAGAATATTTTTCTCCAACAAGTTTTTCATAATAAAGGAAGAAAATTCATAAGAGGTAGATTATGTTTCGTGTGGGTGCTGGGAGGCATTTTGTGAAATTGGAAGTAAAATTGTACAACAGGGATTTTTTTTCTTCCTCTCTTTCCCAGACCTCACTGTAAGTATTCATGGCATTTAATAGCATTTTGTGGAGATGCAGAGAGTGACTGTTCAAACCCAGATGGACAAGTGGCAGGAGCGTTGCTGCTGCCTGAACTCACCCCTCCACACTCAGTGCACAAGTCCCAATGGATTTATCTGCACCAGTTTAAGGTGCAGTGACGCATTTCAGCCACTCCTGCTCTGGCATGGGCACCTCCTACAGCTGAGCAGGGGCAAGGAGGGAAAGGAGAGCAGGGGGCAGTGACTTCCCAGCTAAACCTTCCCCAGTGCCTGAGCCAGGACCCTGAATAAGTGCTTACAAACACAGAGCAATGACTTACAAGCAGGGGTACGTCCATCTGGCCTGTATGTCATGAGATGGCATCAGCACATGCAGAAACCCTCATGTATTCTCTTCACTGTGTCACTGACCTGCCTGTGGCCTGCCTGGACATCCACAAGTGGGGAGCTTTCATCCATGCGGAGAGCCAGATGCAGTTTGCTCGCTTTCGCGGAGGAGGACCGTGCTCAGCAGAGAGCCCCAGCAAAAGCAAAGAGGTTAAGCCTGGATTCATGAACACACAGATAGTCTGCAGTGCTTAGCTAGCACAGCAAGCCTGGGATCTGCAGGATTATGGATCTCTTAAAGATACTGTGGAAGTTGATAGACTGTGTCTTTGAAAAAAGAAAGTTCATTTAAAGTACCCACTACAGGAAACGTTTGTTTTCAGCTCTCCTTCTTGCTGACTAATGGCAAAATGGGATAAAGATTAATATTTCCCAGGAGCTCTGGATATCCAATAGTTAATGTCTGCACAGTAATTAAAATTGAGTTAAATAGTTGGTTTGCTAATGACATGACCGTGAGTTTTAAGACCAAGTATTACATGTTATCCTGCAAGTCAAAGCAGCTGCAATACAAGCCAAATTCTCCCTGAAGCCAATGCAGTGAACAGTTTTTAGGGGTCAAGCACTCAAAAAGAATTAGCCTGAAAACCTGCACAAACATCAAAGCTGCAAGGCAGCAACACATTCACCTGAATCAGGCTTTAAATCAGAGCCAAAGATGCAAACCCAAGCCTCTAGCACTACAGTTGGGCTCTGTAACACTCACCAGTGGCCTGTCCTCAATCCCTGTCCTTTCTCCTGCTTTTCAGCATCTAGCTACCCTTTCCTGGTGGGTTTCATCAAACTTAAGAGTTCAACTCTCTCCCTCCTGTGCACAACACTCCCATCCACTTCAGAGATCTAAGTTTTTTCCCACAAAGGAAGTAGTCTTCAGGAAAAAGGCAATAAAAATCCTTACCCTCTTCCTCAAACATTCAGACAGTTTGTATTTTCCCTTTAAGCTGCACTTTCTTAACTTAATCAGGTTAATGGAGGGATTTTTGCCTTGAGTTGTTAAGGCTTATTTCAACCCTCTGCAAGAAAGGGTGTTTGTCTGTAGCCAGAGCACAACAGAGGAGAGAACAGAGCGATCTTGCAATGTTTAGAACAAGCTGAGCAGAAAGCAAAGCAAAGGAAACCAGCAGCAACACTTACCGGGGATTTTTTCTGAAGAGGGAAATCTCCTTTGGGGGGATCATCTCCTGCAGAAATAAAAGTGAACAAAGTTTCCTTGGACTCGTTTCTCTGAAAAGCGTTCATCTCCCCTCTCGCCTTGTCTCCCACCATGCTATGTGGCTGTGGTGAGTTGACTGGGAAGATTTCCAACCTCAGGCACGAAGTTTGATTCAGTTTGAGTTAACCCTAATTGAGCACATTTGTGCAGCCAGGGCAGAAAGGGGAGGGAGATGCTACCAGGAAAGACAACTCCAGAGTTCAAGAAGAGTCAGGGAATGCAGCCTAAATCAGTCACAGGTTGGGGCTGTCAGCACTTCGTGGCACAGACCTCCCTGTTGTTTGGCATGCCCCCAGCTATTGTTCATGCACCAGCTCAGCAGGGTGCTGGATGCTGCACAGATGTGAGCTGAATAAAAATCCCAAGTCGCAGATACACCTACAGCCTGCGGATTTAGGAGCAGAGTGTGCATCGCCCTCCCCATGTGGTAATGACAGGTTTACTCTGCAGGGATCTCATTCCACTGAAAAGCCACACATTCCAAGACATAAGTGCTAAAATGGTCATCACACCAAACCCTTGGACACTGGATGTCACAGCTGCCTGCACTGTGTTAAATCATTTCTTTGCTACTGCAGGAGTGAAGTGACCCAGGGTTCATTCCCACAGCAATTCCCTAGAATGACCTTGCCTTTTCCCATGGCACAGTTTAATCAAGGGGGCACAGCCAGCACACAGAAGCAGCCCCAACCCCTCTCTCTACTTTCTATTATCCAGAAGACCACCTTGGGGCTCCATATGTGGTAAATGCAACCTATCTGTGCTGGGAGTCCCTGGATTGCCCCTGCAGGGGCACTGTTGCTCCTCCTTCCATGCCCTTCCCATGGGAATAGTGGAGCTCTTCATCAGTATTCTTCCAGTGCCACTTGCAATTACAGACCAAAATTCACAACCTTCCCACAAACTATCCTCAGTGCTTGTGGCTCTGCTGTATCCTTGGTCCAGTGCAGAGGTTTCTTCTTCCTCTTACACTTGGCTCCTTCAAAAGGCAAATGTTCAAAGAATTTTCCCAAATATTTCTCCCTTCTCTTATCAGTAATGCACAGACCACTCCCAGAAACCACAGCTGGTACAAGAAGTCTGCATAAACTCATCCATAGCTCAAGCAATGAGTTGATGATAGTGCTTGGTTATCACAAGAACCAGGTTTGCAGCTGACAAACCAGGAAAGAGGCCTTTGGCCACACCACAGATCCTTAATCTGGCTTCAGTTATTGCTAACAAGACATGGAGAACACATAGACAAGGGAATCAGATGTGACAGACTGCACAGAGGAAGTGTAATTACTGTCCACATTCCCTCATGTGCTCTGGCATTGCTTCCTCTGAAAATCCCCAGGGATGCTGTTTCACTCCTGCTAACTGGGCAGATAAAAATGGGGTCACAGCTGGGTAGCTCATTTGAAGGCCAAACTTCAGATGGTGCCAGAAAGTTCTACCCCTTTCTTGTCCTTTTTTTCTTCTACAGCAATAGCAAAACAAGAGTTTGGTACCTCCCCTGTACAGCCACAAAACAGCTCCTTGTCTTCAGCCCTCCCAGTGATCTGCACACACACACAGCCTTGCTTTTCACCTGGGTACAGCTGCCAGGGAGCTCAGGTTTGTCAAGCCCATTTCATGGGCGCCAGTGCTCAAAAGCAGGCCCAGTGCTGGGGGCTGAACAGGTCTTGTTCACATGGGTCCTGTCTCTACACACCAGGCTGGGACATACTTGTGTCCTGCAAGTCTGACCCCGTGCTAGAGGCAGCAGAAATATTTCTGAGCCCTCTGCTGGCATCTCATGTCCCAGGTATACAACTCCCAGCAGAAACCTGCTGTATTCTACCATACACAGGCGAGCAGAGCAAACACAGCAGCAGACTTATTAAAGGAATAATACAAAAGGAAGACAGGAAGGGTTTCACCATCCCTTGCACAGTGCTCCCACGCTGCTGCAGTGTGATGCCGTAATATTTTCAGCCTCCTGCAGCTGTATTTCCTCTGTGTATATACAGCCGTGTGCGTCACATAAGCTAAATGATTATTTTTTTAATACTAGCATGGAAAACCCTATCAGTCAGTAGGATTAACATACTACTTGTCTAATACACTGCAGAGCTGTTTAGGCCATTAGCTGCCAGCAGGTCTTCTCAGACAGAAAAGGAGAAAAGGAATTCAAATGTCTGGCAGTAAATAGTAACTTGTAGCAAACAGCAAAAACAAGTTTAGGAGAATAAATTTATAAGCACCTCAGATACAAATACAGAATAATACCTGATAGAAGGAGACGTGTGCAGCTGCACTGAAAATCAGGAAGGAATTGTACCACATATGGAAATAAGGTGGCATTTCTGAAGACAAGTATAGACAAACAGATCAAACACAGAGCAGTAGAGGTGTGCCTGCAAAGCTAAGGCACAAAATGAACTACAGCTAGCAAGGGGACAAAAAGGCAACAAGAAAAGGTGTTAGAAATGTTGTCAATATTGGAGAAAGAACAAGGAAAATAAAAAGCTGTTATTTATACCAGAAAACAAGCAAACAAAAGCTCATCCAGAGAAGCCAGGAAACTTGTGTCCTTTCTGTTATTTTCACTAAAAAAATAAATTGCAACAAGGTACACAACACCTTGGAAATGAACCAGCAGGAGCATGTGTGAAATGAGACAAAAACAGCTTAAATAATATTTGGATATCTCAAATGTGCTAAGATCATCAGAGCCTGATGAAATTCACCTTCAAATGCTGAATACCATATTGAGCCACTTCCTTTGTGAAGGGCAAAAGCAGAACAAGCATCACCACTGCCTTTAAAAAAGCAGGTTGTTCCTCCAGGTGTGTTCCTCCATAACAAGAGTGATGCTTGATCAGATAATCCCTTCTAAGCACCAAAAGGAGAATAAGGATTACAAAACAGCCATTTCAGACCGGAAAAAAATGCTCCCAAACCAGACTGTCTTATTCTTTGGTGACAGGGTAAGTAGAGTAACAGCTAAAGCAGCTCTGTATGTGATATATCCTAACTCTAGTGTCTCTGATCTCTCACAAGGAAATAGGGTCCCTATGAAATGCCCATAACAGTGGACAACTGGGAAATCCCTCTAAGAGTATTTATTAATGATTTTTTATCAGATTAGGCAAGCATGAAACATGCAGGTCCTCAGCTTTTCCAGGACCAAAGAAAACTTCAGCACAGCCATCATGGTGCTTTCATTTGTGCCCAAAACCAGGATGAAAAAGCCTGGGGGACAACTGGGTATGAATCCAAAATGTTGTTGCAAAATAGGAGAAACCATTTTATGACTCTGGAATGAAAAGGGTGAAGTTTGGGAAAGAAGACTACCAAATGCCACTCCTATCAAAAAGGAAAAACAGCCAGAGAGATGAACTGTTATCTATTTTCATTGAGGATAAGATGAGAGAAATAACTGATTTTTTCAGTAAAGAAGATTTGGGGCTCCTTTTTCCAATTTCCCTTTCAGCGAGGACAGATGAGCACTGGAACAGAGATGGCGTGGCTCAGCCTGCAGGGTTCAGACAACCCACGATGTCTGTTATATAAGAATGTGTCAGGGACTACATAAACATCAGGTCCTGTCCCAGAGCAGGCATATGGATGAGGTGTCCTCCTGAATTTCTGTGAAAATGTTGTGCCAAACAACTTCACCTGGTAAGTATGAAAGCAAGGACTGCTTCCTGTAAGATTTCCTCTTTTCTGAATTATCCTTTATGCAACTGGCGAGTCTGTAGGATGGTTCATGCCTAAATGTAATATTCAGCTACCAGATGCCTTACATAGCCAGAAGTTCCCATGAATACATTTTGCTATGACTTTCAGTTCATAACTTAATTCTTTCTGGTTCCCAAATCCTCAGAAAGAGAATCTGCATTTTCACATTGCTTTTACAATCCTCACATTCTCACCACTCCCTGCTCCAGTACTGTGCACCTTAATCTGTTTATACTCAACTAATCTCTTCATTTTTACCTGCATTCATCTCATGGTACAATCCCTTCCTAATTTTCAGCTCAGCCACACTCATCTTTTAATAATGAGTCTTATTTTTAATTAATATACACTGGCCATACTTTTATAGCCCTTTTACCATATGTGTATTTCTCTCTTCTGTTTCCAAGATAAGGTTTTAAGAAACTAGATGAATGTGTGCCAGCAACACTGGGCTTAATGACCAGACCCTGGAAGGACATGATAACCTCTGGAGGTCTCTTCTGACTCATTTTCTCCAATTCTTTGATCACAAGAAAGAGCAGGGCTTAACTGATTTATACAGATCAAGAGTGGTTTCCATTGCCTACAGACTTCTCCCAAACTTCAAAGTAATTTAAGAAAATGATGTATCAAATCATTTGAACAACCAGGAAAATACGCCAGAAGCCTTCAAACCCACATCTCTCCTCTATTCATCAACCATTATAGACTCAAAATTGCAGAGGTATTTAGATTAATACCACTAACAATATCAAGTATCTAATCTGTATTTAAGAGCCTGTCATCTGGTCACAAGTCAACCTGTAACAATCAGAGAAGCTTCTCATCCCTCCTCGTGCCTTTTTGCCTTCAGCCTCCTACAATCAGCAAGAAGAAATCTTTAAAAAGTTCCTCACCAGCTTGGGCTTCCTTTGCAGGTTGTGGTGTGCTGTCCCCCTCTGCCATTCCGGCTGCTTCCTGCACCTCGGACGACCCCAGCTCTGCTGTGCCTGAAGATGACCCTCGTTGAGCAATCCCGGCTCTCTTTCACCCTGCTGTTAATGTTTCACTTTGCAACAGCAGTCCTTTGGCCACCAATAAAATAGTTAAACTTCCATTTATTTCTGATCCGAAGTCATCTCTGCTCACCTCCCAAATGTCATAGGGAATCTGCCTTTTTTGAATACAGCCTCTGAGGCTGCATGGCACCTTTCGTGGATGTTCACGATCAGTCAGTTCGCACTGCAGCTAAACTGTCTTTCAATAAAATTACTACTTCTGGATGAGGATAGGGACTGGCTCTTTGACTAGACAGGATCTACAGCTGGCCATAAATCCAAATTTTCGACACTGTACACCAGCTACAGGGCTGATCTCAACTATACATGTCTTTCAGTATCATAGAATCACACAACAGTTTGGGCTGGAGGGGACCTTCAAAGTCCATCCAGTCCAACTCCTCTGCAATAAGCAGAGACACCTTCAACTAGATCAGGTTGCTCAGAGCCCTGTCAAACCTGATTGTGAATGTTTCCAGGGACAGGGCACCTAGCGGAAAAGGTTGTGAGAAGACACAGGGTTTCACCAACCTTTGACAGACTGGCTTCAGTTCCCAGTTCTTCATATATCACACAGGAAAGCAGATATAACATTGACAAGCTGTTCCCCCAGACCCTCTTTCACCTTCAAGCCATGAGCTGCCTGAAGGAGAATCAACAATTTTCTACTGCACTTCCACTGTTTACTCCTTTCTGCTTTTCCCCATAACCTCCTCTAAACTGCTGTGACTGTCTTTCAGAGAGGCTTTAGGGAAATTCTTCTGCAGGGGAAAACCCCAGTTATTTTCTGCAGACACAGAAGTAGTTTAGAGTGAAATTCTGTGAGTTCAGCAGTAGAGTAAAATGGGGTCTGCAATACCCAACATCATGGCCCTGAAGCCTTCTGCATCCACTTTTTTATTACACTCAAGTCCCACCTGTTTCAAGGCCCCGTGCCTACCATCATCACCTCAAGATACTGCCAAGACTACAAACAGGCAGGCAGTTCCTGATGAACTCTGCTATTAACTGGACATAGGATGATCCAGTGGAATTGGGCAGGAGAACTTGAAAGATGCACTAGGGAAACACTGAGAGACACCTGGATTTAAGAGTGAAGAGAAGCATGCACCAATAGCTACTTATATGTGCAATAGGGAGCAGTCTAAGCCTATCACAATCAAATTCCAAAAGAAACGAGGAATTAATTCCTACAGGTGATGATTCATTTGATAGAGTAACAAGGGATGCAAAGCCTGAAGTGAAAGAAGAAGCACAGCATGAACAACTCATAAAAAGATGATGGTAAATTGTGAGGGGCTTGTGAAAGGAGGATTGAAGCAAAACCTTAATAATGGCTACAAAAGAGCAGGCTGTGCACAGAAGAGATATTAGAGAAAAGATAGATGGTAAGAAAAACTTAAATCTATAATATAGGAAGTATGGCCAGGATCCAGGGAGTGTTATTCATATTATAAGAAGATATAGCACAGATAAGTACAAAGCACAGCAAAGCAAAGCCAGCAGTGTGAGATTCTGGGCAAGCACTGTGAAAAACAAGCAGAAAAGACGTATGAGCACTACAGGCCAGACAATGCAATAGGGAAGAAAAGCTGGAGGGAGAACAGTTGTTGGGAAAAATAAAAAGCTCCACTTCGTAATGCTTGTGACTTCTATTAGAAGACTGGGGGGAGAGGGGGAACACATGAGGAAGGGCTTTTATTTCTGAACAACTTTTTAAGAGGCCATTGCAGCAAGGAAAAATAAGGTTTCTTCTCTTTATTGAAGGGAATGTTCAAGCAAAACACAGGGCATGAGAGAGCTGAGGCAGGAAATGAAGAAAACTCAGCACAAACAAAATACAACCATGAATTTAAATTACTTTCTAGGCTCTTGAGAGTATCACAAAACCACTTTAAAAAATGTAAGCTGGTTCCAGAATACGACTTGTGATCTTTCAGAACAGACCACTGATTAACAGCAAGTGAATACCAAGGAAAGCTATATATTGCATAGAAAATCAGGAATAATTTAACTATTCATGCTGTCACTAAGGAGATGGGCTAAGTGACCTCTTGAATTATTTTCCCCTCCACTTCCAAGCTGTACTTGTTGCTATGGTATAAGGTACCAAGCACTGACTGGTAGCACTGGTTTCAATAAGTTCAAGACACAGAGAAAATGTGCATACAGGTTCTCCAGGCAATGGGAACATGTTCAGTCCCTGGGATGTTTCTATGTTCTGCCCTTCCTGATAGCCCTCTGTTCCCCCTTTATAGAGATTTAAGGCATTTTAGGAATGTTGCCCACTTCTTAGAGACAGTTCCTAGTTGAAACAATAGCTATTTTTAGTGTTCACATAGGTACGTAAAGTCACTAACAGAGAGGGTGCTCTGAAAAAAACAAATGCAGAAAAGGAGAGCCAAGATAGGTGTGCAATGGCATGTGAGCTCAGTTTCTAACACAGTAGTTACTGCTGTTTGTCTCTCTCGAGTGCAAGTGATCAATTCTGACTGTCACAAGGTGTCCTGGTCCCTCAGGCACCCAATGCCACACCCATCTGGCTCAGACTCAACTCAGGCTCTCTATTCAAAACTTCTGAATAACAGAGAGAGCCTGGAAAGAGAAAAATCTAATGGTTTACCCAATCCACTTGCCTGGAGCTGAGGCTGGGTCGTCCCCTTCCTGGTGTGAGGAGGTGGGAGGTGCATCCCTGCAGCTGGAAGAAAGATGTATGTGGCAAGGCAGAACTTTGGAAAAACACTGGAGGACCATTTGGTGTCCCAAGAACATTTTCTCCTGGTGGTTTCAGAAGCAGGATCTAACATAGTGCCTTTCAGCAGCAGGTGTCAGGGCATCTCACTCAGCAGGTATCAGTACCTCCATTTCAGAAAGGAGCAAAAGAGGAAAGAAACATCCTGATGAAGGCAGACTCCGCTGAAGCCTCTCACATGCCAGCCCAGCAGTCTCTCCGTTGAGCTGCCCCGTCTGCAGTGTTATCACAGCAAGTGAGAAACAGCTACTGATTTATTGTGTCACAGGCTCTGAGGGACAGCTCAGCCACTCAAGACATCCCAGCCTGCAGCAGCCTGGCTCTGGAGGAACACCTAAAGACGGTCACATCCAGTGTCTCAGCCACCCCGTGGGTGCATTTCCCTACTCTCCGTGCTCATTTCCAGCCTCTGGGACAGATACTGCCTTGGGAATTTCTCTTTCTGCACTGATCTCTCAGCTGACCAATAGCTCTCTTCTGGTGATGTGTCCTTCTCCCTCTTCCACATTGCTCCTGAGTAAAATGCTGCTTTTACTGGCTTCAGTGAGAGGCAGTTGGTAATGAGAAACCAGAAATCCTAGAATTACTCTATTCCTCACAGCCAGCTCACAGGGATGCCTGGAACTGGGGGGAGGGGGCGAGGGTTTATCAGGCAGTGAAGGAGGGGCTGCAGGGTCTGGCAGCGGGACCCTGGGGTTTGGTTCTGACTGTGTTGCTTGTCAGGCCCTTGAGCACTTATTTCAAGTTTCCTAATCTTAACTGCACTGCCCATAAAACAAGCATCAAGCAGCATAATCTCCTGTACATCTGGGGCAAGTGGTTTCATTCATTAATCTGGCTACTGGGCTAAGAGAATCTCAGAGAAGGCATTAATTTCAGTTTTTCCAATTTTTTTATCCATACGCCCACTGTAAACAGCTTGTTGTTCTCTGCAAGTTTTCCTGTGTGAGGAGACATAACACACTGCACAATTTCAAATCTTTGCCATCACAGAGAGGGTATTCTGACCATAACCCAGCCAGCATCTGATTTTTTTACTATGGTTTAAGTCAGATTGCAATTGTGTAATCGGTATTTCATCAACGCAAGCTGCCAGGGACAGAGAACATGTAAATCCCAAAAATACCTCTGTTCTGATAAAAAAAAAACCTTCCAGATTTAATCCACAGAGATCTCAGCTCTCTGACAGTGGCCCCTCCCAGATGCAAGCACTAACAGCTATGATACGACCTTCTGCATTCTAGGGACTGTCATTTCCACTGAGATGTTAATCAGATCTTCCCCACCCAGCTTCCTCTACCACCACACCAAGGGCCAGGCAGATTAGAGGCTCTTCCAAGATTCATTAACTCTGGTTCCCTGCATTTTCATAACGAGCTTGCAGTGCCATCCATTCTCTTCAGCCTCTCCCCGCAGTGACCATGGGGATCAATTTGCTAACACAGTGAGTGGGAGCAGCTCTCACCAGCTCCACAGGGAAGTGCAGTCATGTGGGTTTTCCCTGCATCAAGTCCCAGAGGAACTGGCACAAAATTATAGGGGTTTTTTTTGCTTTTTTTAATGTTGATCTAACCATACAGAGTTTGGGTCTCCAGGGACCCTAACACTTTGTAGCACAACTCTTTTTGTCCCGGCCACCCTATGCCGAGGGCAGTCTGTTCTCTACTGGCGCTCATGACAAATCCCCTCAGAGTTTGGCAGGCAGAAGGGTTATACTCTCATAGAAGGAAGAATTCATCTGTGACTCTTCATCCTTATGCTAACTCCCAAAACAGGTCCTTTTTTCCTAGGAGATGAGTGGCATCTGATCCACCTGATACCAGTGGGACCAGGAGTGCTCAGCTTTCCCTTGATGCCATCCCAGTGCACATGTTGTCTTCCCCCTGCTCAACCATCTTTCTCCCAGATCTCCAGTCTCATTAGCTCAACTGGAGCACATGTTGTCTTCCCCCTGCTCAACCATCTTTCTCCCAGATCTCCAGTCTCATTAGCTTAACTGGAGCACATCTTCTGGCTGTGACTGAATACTGAATTAGGCATTTGCTTTAATCCTCCTCCCCTATCCCCAGCCTGTCTCCTTCCTCCTGGGATCTCGCATGGGGTTGTGCCCACCACACAACAGCTGAGTTCTGCATCACATACCTGCAAACAGTCTGTGTGCTTCTCTTGTGCAGAAAACAACCCTGAACAAAGAAATGGTTTTTCCATGGGCTCACAAAAACCACCTCTGGTGTCCTCCAGCTCGTGGCCACCCAGAAGCTACAGAGCAGTGCTGAACGTGCTGGACAGCAGCATGGTACATACCCAAGCAGCAGGCAATGGTGTACATTACTACATCCACTGCAGTCTCATCTGTGGTGTGCGACAAGTGGAGATGGGGTTTCCACCGCAGCTGGTGTGTAGTGGTGCTGGGGATACACTGGCACAGGCTTTCTACCACTCTTTCCACTTCCTGTGCCCACAGCTGTCTTTGCTGTCTGGCATTCAGTCTTTACCTGTCTCCAAGTACTTCTTAGTAAATAGAGGAGATCACACTGTCAGAGAAATCCATTAGTGACGACATTTAATAACTTTGACAAATCCATGCCAAAAAATGCAAACACCTTTTCCACAACCTCCAGCTATGACTATGCTACCTGAGAAGATCTAGCCATGCCAATCCTTTAAGATGCAGACGGCCACCCAAGTGAATTGAATACATTTGATTGACTTCAAAGAACCTTTGAGTGCTCAGCAACTTGCAAAAGATTTGTTTATAGAAATAATCACTTTCAAAAGAAAAGTGTACATGGCACTTTTTCCTCTATCTCCCTTTCAGTTTTACCTCCAACAATAAATCACAAGAGACTCAACATGGAATGTCTTGTATTCATCTAGAAATATTTCTTTCCTATATAAACTCAGATTAATATTAATTCTCTCCAAGATAAAGGCAGCTAGAAATAATTTGAGGGAATAAAAGCAGTTTTCAGCATTCCTGACACTTCCCATTGTTAACAAACAGATGATCTTATAATGGTAAAGTCAGAGGAATAATTCCTCTCTTATACGAGGTCTGATTGACTAGACATGACAGATGGTGTTTTTATTACTTTTGGTTCTAAAAGAGGCCTCATCTAACGCAGCCCAAACTGTGTTATGAGTCTTAACCTCTCAGATAAGCAAACCCCATTTCATCAGGTTAATGGATCCTTACTTGATTCAGGAAGGCAATTTTCCTTAAAGTTATTCTAATCAAGTACTCAGAGCCCAAATTGTCCTGGCTGATTGACTGCCAGCAATGGGTAAATCTCTCTACTGAGGACTATATTTATTTTCAATGAGGGAAACCAAGTTATTATTATTACAGGACCAATTCTATCTTGTATTCAGTGGCTTCTCTTGTACTGGCTTTTACTGCAGTTGCAGAATTAAAGATAAAAGTATAGTTAATGGAGCCTTTCTCTCAATAGTTCTGTTAAATAACAGGCAGGAAAGGAAAATTAAAGAGAGGTGGCCTGCTGTCTATTGACACCCCCTCAATTAACTGCCCCTATGGCAATAACATCTGACCCTAATCAGCACAGAATCCTTCAAGCAGGCTCACTCCAACCTGTCTTCCTGCATCGGCCCCCAAATCGAGGGGTTCCAGCCCCAGTAACTTTGCCATCAGGCTGAGAAGAAGTGACAGAGGACTATCCACTTTCTAAAAGAAAAGTTCTGGAGGAAAACCAGTGCCTGAAGGATGCTCCCTGTAAGTCCCATCTCCTGTATGGCATTGGGCTCCACAGGCAGTTTGGTGCTACAGCTTCAAGGGAGCACAGTGACAGCTGATATGGAGATAAGGATCATAGTGCCCTGCTGCCTTGGCTCTCTGTTGACTCAAGTCACTCCAGGCAGAAGCCCTGCCAGCCGTGGGGCTGCCCAGGCTGCTTAAAGAAGCAGATGGAAGGCCTGACCTCTCCTACTCTTTTCCACCTACTACAAGACTGGTCTTGCAACTGAGCTCATGTGAGGACAAGGAGAAGAGCAACCACCTCAAGGCTGTGCAGAAAACCAGCCACAGAAACAAGAACTGAGTCCACAACTCCTGAAGGATCATTCAGTCAGTGCTTTTACTTCTCAATGCACACATTAGCTTTTCACACAGCCTCACAAGCAGAATTGGTAGTCCTGAGGCCCCATCAGACATTCAGTGGTGGATTTCCACCTCCAGAAAATCTGACCCCCAGGAGCCTTAGTTGGAGTTTGCAGAGTAGGCAAAGTGAGCTACTTAACACAAAAAAGTTCCTTGGCCATTTTCAGGGAAGCTGAGCTGTTCTCCTTACAGCTCTGCTGAAGTTATTGATGCCTCAAATGAAACAATCATTCTCAATAATTTTTATTTACCAGCCACCAGATTTTTAGGGTTTCATCACACAGAGAATTGCATTGTTATATCAAGGCACACATCTTAAAAACAGTGATTATTCTTCAGGAATGATAAAGATACAGATAGCAGGTGAAAATGGTGTGTTTGGATCAGAGACTCCCAAGCCAAAAAGTCAGGAAGTATGGCTGGGCTAAGGCTCAAGGATCAGAAGTTCCCAAGCTTCCTCAAATGTCTTTGTTTCAGGTCCTGTCATGTAGCCTGTCACATTTAAAAGACACAGCACACTTCAGGAGAGGCAGCTTTTTAAAACTGTGCTCTCCTTGAATATCATTGTGGGGTTGATTGCAGACACCTTTGGACTCAGAGTGAGCACCACTGCTAATTGTTCAGATGGGGGATCAATAGAGAGGCATAACTTTAAAATATGTTACAGCCTCAGGGGACAGCCCTGGAACTGTCCCCACAGTTAAACAATCCCAGAAGAACTAGGCATTTGTCCCTGTTAATTACTGCTGGAAAATAAGGCATCAGAGCAGCAGGAGGAAAAGATGAGAGCTTGACTCTTACTGGATCTCATCTGCTACACCAGTTTTGTAAATGAGCAGTGTATGGTGTAGAGAACTTGTCCCTGGGCCTGATGCAAACCCCCAAAAATCAGGTGAATGGACCATAAGCAAATTTCCCTCCCATCCAGTTTCCAGAGTCTAGGAATAGCTGACTCCAGCTGCTTTGGAACTGCAAAGTGGCTCCACAGCTATTGGATAAGCTGCCCCAGTAGGTTTCTCATTGCCTTTATTGAGTGTTGGGTCAGACACCATGCACAGAAGTGTCTGTGATCAATGAACCCATGATTTGCTAGTTCTCTGCCTAAGAACTTATTCACAGCTAATCCAAACCAACTTCATTCATGAAACTGGCTGGAAATCTTGTCAGAACAGGCTTTGAGGAGAGATTTCTGGCACTTTTGCTTCCAGCATCAGCTGAAAATAGAGCAAAAAGAGACTCCAACTTCTTCTATTTTGTCAGATCTGAAGATGGGTGATTAATTCATAAAAAATAATAGCAGCTTGCTCATTTTCCGCCTTTTGCGTTTTTCCCCCCCCTGTGAACAGGGGTGTTTTTCCCTTAGGATTACATGTTTTTCAGAACAATTTGTACGTAGTTTCTGCAAACCATTTCAGGTACTTCAGATCACAGCATTAGTGATCTGCAAAACACAGGGGCACAACAGGGCACATAGGTTACATTGTGTGCTTCCCAGACTTCCACCTGGATCAGCACACATCTTAGAAACAGGTTTGCAGTGCAGATTTGCACAACTCTCATTCTGAAACTCTTGACATGGATATTTTGGATGATTGCCTCAAAACAGCCCACTCCCACCGACATTCCACACACGACGTCTGTCTGCTCGAGCACTCCCAGCCAGGGAACGCGGAAAGAACAGGAACACAATCCAAGCACGTTACTTACGGGAATCTCTGCGGAGAGTCTCAAACAAAGGTGTGGGCCGAACGTCCCCAGATGGAGGGATTTCCATGGAGAAAGCAGTGAAGTGATCCAGTGCAAAAGAAGACCGCTATGAGCTGTTTAAACTTCAGGATGTGTCCGAGATAAATGCAGGGTGTGAGTATAAGGTTATTTCTTCTTGTACTCACAGCAACTCTTGTATTCCATGGTAACATACAGAGAACAAATGGCAAAACAAACTCCTGGCCTCACAGTAACATTGTTCTGTTTGTTGTCCCTAAAGACTTTCAGTTAATCTTCATCTGTGGGTTTGGCCAGAGAAATGTACTGGTCAACCTCCCCTCTCTGATTTCTCTATGCAAACTTAAAGCTGCTTGAGGATTCATTAACTCTTTACCTCATCATTTCATGTATTTCAGGGTAGTCTTTTGCATTTTCTGTACCACTCAGTGGCTTTGTAAGTGCAGAGTTATTGGTGAGGTCTCTTCCCAATTTGCACATGTTCCAGAGGAGGGCTCCTGAAGAAACAGCTGGTCCTACAGGGAGGATAGACAGCTAAAACAGGTACATTGTTGGACCTAGTTTGGCCAGACTTGGTCTCTCTCAGCCCTAGAGCTTCCTCCTTTTTTCACATTCCCTGTTAGGGGATGGAAAGCAACTCAAAGGATTTGACTGTATCAAGCCAACTTATCAAAACTGATCAGTAAGAATTGATGCCATATGTTTTCAAGAATTCATATTCAGCTTAATGCCTAAAATTAGATTTAGGCTTTGGTGAATGACAAGCAACTTCTCAAAAAAGCCAGTCCTCCCGTGAGTGCTGAATAGTTCTCAGGCACCCCCAATTTCTACACACGCAAGAATCACTTTGCCACTTAAGTCGAGGTTGCAGTGAAATAGGAGCAAGCCAGACAGGTAGACCTGTGTTCCTAAGGCAAAGTAACCTTGAGTTCTTTAACCAAGAAAGAAAAGAAGTTTTCACTTGCTTCAGTCTTGCCTTCATAATCTTCTGCAAAGCTGCAATTTGCTGCTCCCAAGTGCTGGCATGCAGAAGGACAGAGCCTGACACAGGTGGCTGGCTAGATATCCACTCAAGCATCCCATGCCCCATCTCCACAGCACCCAAACATCTCAAATGCACCAGCAACTTCCCCCCGGTTCAGGCACAGAGCTCCAGAAAATACATTAATTTCCCTCCAAATACTCAGGTTGCTGAACCACCTGTGGCATGTTAGTTGTGAAATAAGGATGACTGATGAGCCGCATACAGATCATTTTAGAGGCAATAAACCAGACATTCAAGATGCTTGTGGCAGAATAATTCAGAGGACATGATAAAATGCCATTGCATCCCTTGAGATTAAAGGCCTGATGCTCCTCTCATCTAGGCTCTGCACTGCCTGTGAAGCCAAACTTGTAGTAGAACAGCTTGATAGAAAGAATCTCCTGCTTGGATGTTGGCAGGACTGCACTGGAGTGAGGATATTGGGTCACAGACCTCAGTAGCCTCTGGCTGCCCAGGGAACCCAGCTCATTCCCACACTGAGAACCCTGCAAATCCTTGGAGTATGGGGGCTTCCCTGCTTCCCAGCATAGAGGCAGGAGCCCAGAAGCCCCAAACCAAGCTTGTTGTTTCCATTACTGCTTCTGGCAGGGAATCCCAGACTTCTGAGATCTTCTACACACCTAGACAGGTCCCAGTCTGTTCATGCCATGTGAACAGCCCTTCAGACTGCAGTAACAAGCATCCAAGCCTCATATGCTGGATCATGGATATGGAGCCCTCCTCAGAGACAGCAGGGAAAAAATGAGGTACATAAAGGCTGGAATTCAGGCACTAATGGCTGTGAGGTCACCAGGGAGAGGAAAGAAGGGAAGCAAAACAACATGAAGGGAGCTCAATTTGCCATAAAAATCATAGACAGTAGTACAAAATCTTTGTAAAAGATTCCTTCTGCCTCAGAGTTCACACACAGGAAGAAATCTGTCAAGGCAAACATGCCCCAAGAAAAGACCACCTGGGAAATGTTGAGGCAGTTCTGCCCAGTCCCCTCAGCACATTAATATGTCAGGTCAGTGAAAACAGGGTTGGACAACACTTCAGTTTATAAAAAGGTCAAGGCTATTTTCAACCAGCTGCACTTGGTATGTGGAGCAGCTTCAGCTCATCACATTTGTCTGCCCCTAATGCTCCATCCCTAGGGGATTTCAGAATAGCTGCTTTGACCAGAGTCAGTAAAAGCAAATAAATCTGTGTTTTTAAAAAGGGCCATGTAGGAAACTTGCCATGTGTAAGTCCAGAATAAACAGGAGCCTGTAGAAAAACTGTGTCTGGTGGTTGCCACATAGAAATAAAACTTGGGAATGAATCACATGGGACAACCAAGGAAGGAAGAAATTACTGTAACTGAGACTGAAGAGAGTCTCCTCTCTGCAGTGGGAATGAGGGTGAGAGGGATCTACCTACAAGCCTGAGCAGTGAGTGTGAGGCCAGGAACACTGCCTCTTGACTTGTCTGAAGGCAGAATCACTGCCAGGCACTCTCATGACTTTCAGTTGTACCCCAGTGCTACCCCAGCCAGGGAGACAAGCAGGAATCAGCTCACCCTGCCTGTCCCCATGTCAGTGAAAAACCAGGGATTCAATGCACAAAATTGACACCTAAGCACAAACACCTTTCTGAAGCCACTCATAGCACCAGGGTGGAAGATGGATCATTACTAATAAAAACAGAATGTTTTGCTTTCAAAATGATCTCAGGGAGTCAGCGTCTGCTGGAGCAAAAAGTCTATTTCATGAGAATTTAGCAGGGGAAAAATTTAATGGAGCTCAGATAAAAAGCAGTCACCTGGAACTCAGATTTAGAAGAAATTGCTTTTTTTTTTTTCCGAATTACTGGTTTGGAGGTTAAATAAGGAATATTCATCTGATTTCATTTTTCTCGCACATTTTCCCTGATGGGTGCACTAATGAACTCTAAACCGTATGGAGAAATGATTTCAGTCCATCCCCACACTTCCCAATGAGCAAATTCTTTATTAAAAACTAATTATTCTCTTTTTCAAAATTAGCACCTGGAAGTTTGGGGGCAACTTCAAACCTGATATAAAAAGGAGCAATTCCTTTTGCAATGATTAGGACTTCCTCCTTCTCACAAAACTCCCACGGGCCTCTTAACTTGGCAGTCTTGATTAAAGAGGGGTTTAGCTTTAATTGGCTAATTGCTGTGGTTTGTTACTGCTGTTATGGCAGAGATTTCTTCTGCTGTATCTTGGCCAGGCAGGGTTGCTTCCCTTGCACCTCAGTTCAACCCTCCTCAGGGTGAAGTGTTCAAACAATTACAGGTGTCATAGATCACCACAGTACATATGAATATGTGTACATCCAGACAATTTAATGTGCCAGCACTGGAGGGGGAATCATCCTGCCCAGCAGCAGGTCATGCACCACAATGAAGTTGTAGTCAAGTAGCTACAAGACCTGGTGTGAGGGGAGACTTAGCTGAGGATAAAACTCAATAACACACATTTTCTTGAAGCCCTTTAGAGGGATTTAGAATCAACTGCCAGTGGATGAGAAGTTAATGTCTTTGCTTGCAGTTAGGACTGTAAAACCTGGGGATGTTCATCTCTGTTTGCTGCCTCACAATCGAATGATCTCCAGGTGCTTTGTGAGGCTTCTTACAGTGATTTCCTGACTCAAACCAAAGACAGAATTACCAGCATTTAAAACTGAGCTAGAAGATAGGAAAAACTAGTTCTGGGGTTAATTTTATATCCAGTGGTAACCTCTTTGACACCATTTATCATACAAGAGATAAATTCCCTGACTTTGTTCCTCAAAAGTTCTTTCTAATTGAATCAAGCAGATTTACATTATATCAACTGATTTTTTTTTTAAGCAGGAAGTAAGGATTCACTCAAACAAGTGAAAAATGTGGGCTTCCAGGGGAAAGGAATTGAGAAGATTGTCTATAAGAAATCAGAGAGAGAATGAAATTTCAGCATTATTCAAATATGTCATTTCAAAGATTTTAGTTGTTGTAGATAAAAAAATCTGCAAACATCATAAAAGCGTACAATTGAAATAAAACATGTCAAAAACATTTTGACTGACTCAAGCCATATTTTTCATGTTTTCATTCTTTCCAAAATACAGGCAGTTTGTTCTGCCTCGGGATAGGAAGATGTTCTAAATCTCAGACATTCTGGTGAGGTGGCAATGTGCATCTTTACGTCTCTAAGACTGTTAAATTTCCAGATCTTCTAGAGACAGACAACTGCATTGCCAGTGCATGCTCCTTCCACTTCTGCACCTCACTAAAGGAGTGCTGGCCCAGACAAATCACATGCAGTGAGGCAGGGTATTGCCAGTGAGTGGTAACGAGAGTTTACACTGCTTCAGCTGCCTCTTCAGTGAACCCGGCTCATTTTCCAGTCAGCCGAGGTCAAGCTCTGGAGTTGTGTTTGCTGTTAGGGAAGGGCAGGGCAAAAAGGGTGGCTATTTGCCACCTGCATGAGCCAGATCTGCCCCACCTGTGCACCCCATCCAGCCCTCCCTCGCTGGAGCAGACTCTCAGATACCTCAACTACGTGCTGGCTGCCAGAGCCACTGAATCTGAAGCCACAGGCACCCAAAAAACTGCCTATGTGACAGATATCAAGATTCTGCTGGACACCATGGATTCAGGTGGTTTAAATAGGGAAGAAGCCCAATTCATTCTAGCTTAAAGCTCAAAGGAAATCATGCCAGGGCAGAGCCATTGCTTACTAAATTCTGCTCTATAGCCATGCTATTGGAGTACTTGGTCACTTGCCCTTTACAACAATGCCAGCGGTGCAGAGATTTGCCAGATGCTGGTCAGCCCCATTCATGCAGAACAGATGACTCTGGCCATGCCAATGAAAGCTGTGGCAGATGCATTGGGTGGCTGCCTGAGGCAGTTGGTTTTCATGTGCAAGCCAGCGAGGGGCAGCAGGTCTGCCCAATGGCAGGATGGCCAAACACAGCTTAGGTGGCACAGTAAGCAGCTCCTCTTCTCCATCTGAGGCTGGATGGATGGCCTGGAGAGAGGCAAGCCTGCATCACTCAACACCTTGCTGCAGGAGAGCCAGAAAGGACTTTCTTGGGCAAGAGTCATTGAAGGCACCAAGCCCCCTGCCTGCTTACAGACTAAGGAAAAACCTTTGGGACCACTGGCTTGGACTGCACAGCTGTATCTGCCAGTAAAAGCTGTGTGTGGCCCCTTCTGCTCTACTGTATTTTTGGCCCCTGCCCCACCCTGGCAGGCAGCAAGGATGAAAGTAATTTGACATGTGATGAACCCAGGTGAGCCAGAAATGGGAAGGCAAAAGAAAGCCAAAACCAAGACAAAGAATGGGTTTACACAAAGCACCAGAGCCAAGCACCTGCCCCAAAGGATATGATACCAAAGGTCACTCCTGGCACTGAGTTGTCCATGAAATAAATATTCTTTGGCTTCAGGGCACACAACAGACACTCAATGAACCTTTTGCTCCCAGCAAGCAGCTGGAGAGGGCTTGTCCTCCGAGTCACTCCAGAACCATGGTGATGGGCCAGCAGCTGACAGATGGATTTGCCTCTCTGTTCTTCAGTATGGGAAAGGCCATTGATCCACAGATTCTCCTCTCCTGGTCTTTTTCCTTTCTGTCAGCTGTGGAAGTCCCCATGTTCATCTTAGCCTTGATGGGTAAGATCATCAGCCCTGCATTTCCCCTCTGGTAACAAAGTACAGTTGCACTGCCTTCCAGCAGCAATCCAGCACCCCACCTAAAATGAGCTACTGATTCCATTTGACTTCCCAAGAAAAAAACAAGCAGATATCAAAGCCATGCCCATCTGTCACTGACTGCAGGAAATATGAGAAAAGAGTGCCTGAAGACAGATGTCCAGGACAAAGCAAACCAGGCTGCTATACCCATCCTATCATTGCTAGGAGAACCATTTGACTAAGCAACTCAAGAAGGTGCAGGCTCTGCTCAGGGAATGGGTACTCCTGCAAATTTGATCAGGCCTGAGAAACCAGATCATGGCTGAATCCATTCCTATTGGTTGAAAAGGAGGCTGTTTCTACCACAGGATCTGAACTTGCTCTGCTAAGAACTGATTTATGATGAATCTTCCATTCTGGCAAACATACAAGGCTTAACATTTAAAATGTCTGAGAGGCCATCACAAAGGCATCTCTTGAAACACTCTCATGGCCCTTCAGGCAAGGAGCAGTCAACATGAGCTGACTTATTGTCATCTTGCTACTCATAAAAAAAAGAAAGGACCAGAGATAAAAAGGCCAACGACAATGTAATGCACATCACCACCTTCAGTTAATGCTGCACTGAATCTGGCATCACCATTTCTCTCCTTTTGCTTGAAAATTGGAATGATAGCACTTTGCAACCAAATTTCATGAGTTTACAAAAACAGCAGTAGATGGGAGGAGGGCTTGAGAGGTTACAGAAAGGAAAACACAGAGCAGTGACTCCTATCTGAGGTGGGCCATCCTCAGGCCACAGCATTTTCCGCTGTGCAGCCATTCACACAGAACAGCTGCCCCTAGACAGGTGTGAGAAACACATTGCATGGAGCATGCAAACTGAGTTAGGAGTGCTCTTAGTTCAGAAGAGGACAGCAAGGCACTATCCAGATATTAAAGGAGCAGAAAGGATCATAATTAACATGTCTGTCTAGATATTCAAGTGAACAGATTCTCCTTGGTGCCAACAGGAACTACAGTCATGATATAAGGAAAGGGGTGATTCTCAGATCAACCACAAGCATAAATCAATCTATCCAGAGTTTCCACCAAGAGGCTTGATGAGTATCCTGTGGCTGACCCAGACTCCTTTGGCTGGACTTAGAAAACAGGAAAAACAAAAGCTCCACCTTGGAAGCAATGCAAGTGTGAGCAGCTACCATGTTGCTTGTCAGAGCCACTGCAGCTTGGGAATAGCCATGTGGAGCAACAAGCATGTCTTTGACATGAGCACTCACGAAATTTTAGCCCAGCAATATCTCACTGATTTCTTTCAACTTTTTAAAGCAACATTGTCAAGAGAATCGAAAAAATAAAACTGGCTGCCCTACATTTTTGGTACTGCTTGAGAGCATCCAACCCAGAACCGTGTTTGTCACTGTATCACATACAAAGGTATAAACCCAGTTCCCTGCTCTTCCTCACTTCTCCTATACCTGGTCACAAGTCAGATGAGGACTGAGGGATGAAGACAAGGCACAGCTGAGGGAATGTGGGTCTGACATAGGAGCAAATCCTCAACCTCACACAACATGATTCCTCTTTCAGACACCATTTCCCCACTGGCTGTGCCTCATACTGCAGAAATGTTTCCCTACCACTCTCCCTCCCAAATTCCCTAACACATCCATACAGTAAACACCCCACCAGATTTTGAACACCCCCAGTCAGTTCTTTTCTTTTTCAGCTGCCTGCCAGCCCCAGCAGAGCAGGGCTACTCATTTGCAGAAATCAGCACTCTAATCCATTGACCTTTTCAACATTGTACACGATTGTCTATTTCTTATCACCATAACCTATTTTAAGTGATCTTCTAGATGTTCAGTTCATTCTTCTGCTTGCCTAAGGAAATATAAAAATTTACACCTATTGTAAAAGCATGAATAAAAGCTGATTGAGAAAAGTAGAGACAATAATGTGCCCATAATACAAACAAGCTCACTTGCACTGCATTTCTCTTTAAAGGAAGATTTGTCTGATTATCAACAGGGTGTTGATTTAGACTGCTGCTAAAATTACCACTGTAAAAGTAAACCCACTTTTATCGCATTAGTACCGAGAACAGTTATGTACTGTTTAAAGTTTTATGTCTGTTGCTGGGGGTGATCAATCTCTTAATTATCAAGCTGAAAAGGATCCTGTGGCAAGAGATTATATATTTAGTGCAGTTGGGATATTTTTTGAATAGGTTAAAATTTACAAAATAAAAATCAATAAACCTTCTTTAGAATAGAAATCAGCAAAGTTGGTGAAAAAATCAGGTATGGAATTTATGCCATTCTTACATCAAGCTGTTTGACAAAGCCAAGCTAGGGCAATGCTCTAGAATGTAAGATTCACATTAACTTTCCAGTTCTGAATAGACCTATCGTGTGACTGCAGCTATCTTTTGGGTTTGGTGAATGTTTTTTGCACTGATATTGTGCAATTTTTCTAAATATAACAGTGAGAGGATGAACTGCATGCCCCACTAAGAGTCAGTCACCTTCAGTGATAACTATATGCATTTTGGTTACTCTTTACACAGTTCTCTGGTGACTTGATACTTGAGATGTAGAACACAAGTTTTCTTTGGCAGCAACGTCACCCTCCTCACATTCATGCATGCCTAATCTCAATTCTGTAATGGGTAATCACAAACAGTAAAGAAGGAGGAAGAAGTTTGTGTGCATTCTGTGTGGGCTTTGCTGTGTACACTCTCCTAAGAAATAAACCGGGAAGAAAACATTTTATATGAGCAAGCAGAGAGTTGCTTGGATCTCCCAGTGTCCAGGTGCCACCAACTTCTGCTAAGTGGAGAACATGAAAACTGGAAATGCATCTAGAGATATTCCTCCTTTGGTTTCAGCACACTCAGTATTGATTCAGTCCTTGCTTAGCGTTCCAACTGTTCAACAAGAACAGCAAGATCTGCTCTGGCCATTGTGAACACTGTGACTTTGGGATTGTTTCTTTCTCATTCAGCTAAAATCAGAGTGGCTGGACTATGGGCTTTTTAGCCCTACACAGCTCACAACCAGCTCAACTGCAGTTCCTCTCCAGGGCTATACTCTGGTCAGCAAGGACAGGGAGTTGACAGCAGGGCTAGATGGCAACATCAGAAATACCAGTTGGAATCACTTTTGTGGATCATTGACAGAAAACACATTTTAAAATAAAAAGCACATTTAGCTGAAGAACATTTCATCAGTCAGGAAGTCACTTGAATGCACTGATGAGGAGCACTTTGGAGAACACTCAGGATCCAGTTCTTTCCAGTATAGCTTCATTATGAGAATCTGCATAGACTTGCTTTCCAGTTGGGTGATGTTGTTGTATCGGAGCACTGGTTTGAGTGACTGATAAGCCTGGTGGTGCAGGCTGGGTGGGAAGGCTGCATGCTTGAAATGGGCATCAAAGGGACTGCCTTTCACATTGCCATTATAGACCAGATCTTCTCTGAGAGAAACTCATTGGCTAAAACATTTCAAAAAAGTGAGATCATGCAGATTTAATGACTGATCAGAGAGATTTCTAAGATAACTCCCTCACCAAAGTAACAGAACTACCAGCAGACAGACTATATCAAAGAGAGAAAATCCTGTAATTCAGCCTATTTCAGTGTATGAGAGGTAGCACACAAAAGACAAATCGGGTTGTTAAGGTACCTTGGTTTCAGTTCTCAGCTTTGTCTCATCTTCCTGTGATGATCTTGGGCAAATGACTTGACCTCCCATAACTTTAGTGCCTCAGTTTTGGAATGGGGAAGATTCTGCTGCCTTGATTATGTGGCTTTTAAGCAACTTGAGGGAGCATCTCTGTGGGGGGTTGTACAATACCTAACACATGCTCTTTGTGGCTGTTTTGAGGGGAAAAGCTCCATCCTTTATGTACTATTGTAAACACCACTAATTAATAATCACTAGAAGTTTTTCACTGCATCTATATAGTTCAAGAGGGGTGTTCTCATTCCCAGGCCACAGAAATGAGTGGAACAGACCAAATTCCTCATGCCTTCATCAAAGGACTTCAGCTGGGACATTGGCTGTCTGGGGGTTAAAGGTTTTCAGCAACCCTTCGAAGGCACTGCCATTGCCTGTGGAGTCTTCAGCGCAAACAAAAGAGCAAAGACCCTTCAGGTCTTTTGGGACTTAGAGTAAAATAAATCTTTCTTTGAATTGAGGAAATCTTTAGAGAAGGGACTTCAGACATATAGTGATAAAGGAAATAAAAAACATCTATACTGACAGCTCCAGTTAGGAGCAAACGGGCACAAAAGACTTTGAAAAACAACCAGCCTTTCATCTTCAATAGCAAGCTCAACAGCTCTGCACCAGCTGCTGTGTAAACAGTATAGCAAGGGAAAGAAAATCATTGGCAGCAAATGCATTAAACATGGCAATGTCTTCAGATGACATATTCTGTAAATTTCCTCCTTAAAAGTTATGCCATTTCTTAAATCGAAAGGATTACCTGCTGTATACCAGCGGAGACATTCTTCCAGGCAGCTGGGCAGCTTCATTACCCTTATTTCTTGCCAAGCTTCCCATAATGCAGGTAGGCAGTTTGACTAAGGTGGGATGTCAGATGACTTGGGTTCATCTCCTGAGTCTACTTTAAATTTTCTGACAGATCTTCAGCAAAGCACTTCATCTGTGGGACCTGTTTTCACCTGGAAAAGAAAAGGAATTATTCTTTTGTCTTAAAGCAGTCAGCACTTTATAACAATCATTGCAACCTTCTATTGACTGTGGATTCATAAGAACTTTTTCAGAAGGGTAAACACTGGTTGGAAAACTAAAATCTGTTAAAAGAGTGGCTTTTCTCAGCTCTGGACCACATAGGAATAGCCCAGGAACACCCAAACATGCAAATAACTTATCCCAAAGTGTAAGCTCCTAAACATCAAATAAGGGAAACTTCAGCTTAGACTTGGTGTGGTTTAATTTAATTAAGTCATGCCATGTGAATATAAACCACTCTAAGCAAGGCATTAAAAGAAAGCGCTGAGAATCACCATACAGTATTTTGGATGCTAGAACAGTTAAATATGATCAGCATCTATGTAGATGTATGGGGAGGGACTGCATCCTCTGATCAGTTTGGTTATTGGGATCTGTTAACACTGAAGTGTCATTTTCTCCGATTTCCAAATTCCTTTATGTTATGAGAACTATGCTAGAAATAAAGAAGCACAGTTAAGAACATCCAGCCATCACTTCTAATGCCTGTGGTAAGGCATGACAACACCACTACTTTTCCACTTTCTCTTCATGCTGGAATCTATTGGGATTCTGGTCACTTAAACTTCCTAAACTTCATTTTGCTAACAGAAGTATAAGAATGCCGGACATTTCCAGAGTGCACCAAGGCTTAACAGTAACATGATATACTTAATACATCTGTACTGTTTAAAAACCACTACAGGTTCTTTAAGTAACTGACTGCCTTTGCACAGAAGCAGCTGAAGATTGTTCCTGCAGCCAAGTTCACTCAGCTGATGGTAACACATAATCAACAGTGAACAAATCCTACTCAGCACCTGACACTCACTGCAGCTGAGCCCTAAAATGCCCCATTGTGTAGGTCACAGGCCCCTCTCACCTGGCACTTGACAGTGCCATGAAAGGCACCTGACACTGCTTAGTGGGAAGTATCTGGGGCTCACATCTGTCCCTTGGTCTTTGCCAAGGTGTCATCCAAAGACTTCCGCAGCAGGAAGCCTTTGCCAGCTCCTTCACTTCTGGCTAACTGGCTGTTGCTACACCAGATGCTTCCCCTTCCATCAAGCATGGATAGGTGACTTCTCAGGAACTGGCTTGAGAAGAACACAGCTGTCTCAGTGTGCTAAAATAGGCACTTTAATTTGTTCTCCCTGCTTTGACCAGTGAAATAACATATGGGCATCTGCTCTCTTCTTTAATCTGCTGCCAAGCAGCCCCAGGGTTTCAGGAGACAGCATTTGGTGATTGCACTTGTAAGAATCCTAAACACTTGTCCAGCTGGTATCTGCACCCTTACTAACCACTTCAGTGTGGGGAACAGCAACACTACATCCCATATGTTCTCAGGCCTGCACCTCACGTCTTAAAGCAGGTAGCACTGGTGGCTCAACCCTACACACAGCACTTCAGAGCAATTTTGCTGGCATGGTCCTTTAGCAGCTGAGTTGCTATTCAATACCTGGGAGACAGGAGCAGGCTTTTCTCCCACTCAGTTTAGCATTAAAAATCTTGTCTTCTTGCCTCAAAGTGGACTCATGCAGCAAGTCTAGCCTGTGGAAAGCCATGTGTTACATACCTTGCTGTGGTGGGTCCTTAGGCCTCGACTTGAAGAGCATCCTTTAGCCAGAGGCATGACATCTTCAAAGGGGGACCACGGACTGGCTGGTACAGAACTAAGCTTAAAAAGCCCTGGTGCCTTTTGGACCTTGTGGGGATCCTCCTTCCTGTTTTAAGGGAACAGCATTAAGAGGTGTTGTCATGTGGCCAGAGACAGCCACTAGTTTAATGGCAAAGGCAAAACCAACCTCCTTTCTCTCTCTGGCAGCAGCAGCCCCTCAGGCAGTGACAGCCATAATGACACAAAAACCCTTACTCACCTCCTCCCTCCCCATGGTATTATTATCCTGATATAAAAAGGAGAAACTGAAGTAGAGAGCAAGGTGGCAACTCGTCCGTAGCTGCTCAGGGCATTGCAGACAGTCAGGAGGCTACATGAACTGCTGGTCTGGGGGCAGCTCTGTTTGCCTGCAGCAGCCTCAGGAAGCCAAGCTCTGCAGATGGGAGGGTGCTTTTTTTGGGTATCTACACGAGGTCTGAAGAATACCAGGGTGACCAGACCCCGACCTGCAGCAGGGTTAAGGATCCCTGTCAGAGCCTGGCTTTCCTAGGGACAGCCAGCAGAACAGGTGTGTTCCCCATTGGTCTGGAAGCCCCTTCTTCCAGGCAGGCAGAAGAGGGGGAGGTCTTTTCCCCACACCCCAGCCCAGCCTGCTTCTCACCATGGCACAACTGACCCCAATTCAAGCTGCTGACACTTATTTTCAGGGTGTTTCAGAGCTTCGTTGTTTGTGAATGCCTTTTTGTGTAGTGCCATTGGCAGTAGCACAGCCTGTTCCCAGCCTGTTCCAGCAGCTCCCCAATGCCTGAGGTGACAGGCTCCAAACAAGGCATGGGCTCTGAGCAGGTCCTCAATGGGGTCAGTCAGAGACAGCAAGCATCCTGGTGGATCTTCCTCCCTTTTCCAGCTTCACCTCCCTGTGCACAGCCTTCAGCTCCTGCTCTCCAAGAGCTCAGTGCAGAGACTGATTGGTTAAAAACACACATATACATTCTTAAATCCCCAGCAGCAGGCTGGGTATTGACAAACTGCATGACACTGGGAGAAAGGCAGCAGAAATGGCTTCTGGGACTGATTTGTGAGGATCAGATTAAAACAGACTAAACATCTATATCCCAACTAAGTAGTGGGCATGCCAGGCTCCAGGCAGGGAGCTGGCTGCACGCATCAGGGAGATAAATGCTACAAGGAATGATCCACAATACCTGCAGTTGCTGTGAGAATCCTATATTTAAGAAAAGGAGGCTTCTCCAGTGGGGTTGCTGCATAAACTGGCAGCCAAGGACCAGTACCTGAAATGCTCATTGCCCTCTCCACATCCCACCTTAGATGCTGCCAGACTCAAATTAGGGAAGAGGCCAAGGTATGTCCTCAATCAGCTTCTCAGCAGGTAGTGAAGTGGTGCGTTAGAAAAACAAGAATAACTAAAAAAACTCAGCATTACCAGGACAGACGTGTGTCCACTTTGATCAACAGCTTGCCTCCAACTGCAGCCAAAGATGCTCAGGGGAAAATGCAGCAACAGGGCAAGTAGCACAACCCCAAATGCTCCTCCAGCTCTTCTAGCTTCTGAGTTTGCAGCTCAGGTGCTTCTGCTCCAGAGGAAATTAATGACAAAGAGAACCCCAGGTGGGAGACCAGGGCAGAGCAAAGTCTCCTGAGAGCTGAAAACCTGCAAAAGCACTCACTGCCAAGTGAGTCGTGGTGCTTGGGAAGAACACTGATCTCTGTGTACAAGCAATATTCAAAGGAAAACAGCTGTGATCTGTGTGACAAGCCTTAGTGGGCATCTCAGTCTTTACAACATGGCCAGTGTATGACATTTTTCTTAAAGATATTTCACATTTGAAATTACATCAAAGCTTTAGGCAGCATGCTTTTCCCATCCCATATAATTTGGAGAATTCCCTCTTAGTAAGCATGGCTGGGAACTCTGACATGTGAGGCACTTTGCACAGTATCTACTTCCTGCAGGGTCTCATCCAGGGCAGTGGCTCCAGCAAGCAGAGTCTGCATTTTGACAAGGTTGTTCTGCTCCTGCACACAAACACCTAATCCAGCTCTGCTGCCTTTCTGTCAAACCCACGCTGTATCTGCAGGCACAGCTCTGCTCCCAGACCTCTATTTACAAGTCACACCTTCTTCACTGCCAGAAGGGGAATTACTTTTTTCCAACAACAATAAACACCATTTATTGAATACTGAATGCAGTTATCAATGTTGGCTAACCTTGACTGCTCAGGAATAAAGACAAGAAGCTTTCACACACAAGTAGGAGGTCCAGTCCTGACTATGCTTTGAGAGGGTACAAAGCTAAAAAGCATCCTCAGAAACATCCACAATCAGCTGAGCTTGTTCTTGCTGTCAAAGGCTAAATTTCCCTATTTATGATACTCAGTATGAATGTCTTATTTTTCTATAAAGTGTGACATCTGAATTTCTCTATTACAATTTTACAAGTAGCCTCCTGTGTCTGTCAATGGAAAACTATTAAAAAATAACTGCTTCAGAATCAGGCAAAAATAATGCAGGCCAAAACCCAAGAAAATAGCCTATATCATTGCTACAATAAAAATTAGACTTGTATTGCAAAATACCCCATGTTTTTAATTTTCCCTTGACAGTGTTAAAAATTTATGCAGTTGTCCTACTGGACATGGGACACGGCTGATGGGACACAGAAGTACCCCAAAGCAGCCCACAGGTTAACATTCTAAAGTAGCATAAATCCAAAGAAGAAACTGCTACCTTCATTATCCTCAAATAATTAAGGAAGAAGAGCATTCAAGCAGTTCTGGAGAGGCTGCAAAGTTTTTTTTTCCCACTCTAACATCCCTAGCTGCACAGTCAGAAGTGGGAAAGGGAAGACCACAAGGACCTGGGTTAGTCGTGGCCACATTACTGTTTGGCTGTCACTCTCCATGAGATGACTTTTCAGTGCATTAGAGGTATTTCTGAATTAAAGCTAGACTTTTAATGCCAAAGACTTCTACAGACTCCATTTTATTGATGAAAAAAACCCAGCCCATAATGCCAAGGAAAAGAAATCTGGTCTTTTTTCTCCAGGCATTTCCTTGTTACTTCAGTTGCTTTTTGTTGTTTTTCATTTTCTTTACCACTGAACTTGTCCGTCCTGCACCTGGACTAGACTGAGCAGACCCATCCTGCAGTCAATCACAGTGAGTCACTCAGCTAAAAAGGTAAATGGTTAGGCCCACATTAGAGGTCAGGAATGATTAAATACTGCCCTGAAGGGTTTTGTATTCGGACACAGGTGTCTCTCTTAGTGGGAAGCTGCTTTAATTCATTGTTCTCAGCTAAATAAACTAAAGAACACAAGCAAGCTGCAGACATGCTGAAGTGCAGGGAATCTCCAGCACGTAACAGAGTGGCCAGCACACAAAATCACAGTAACTGATTCAAGTACTTAGACATTGTCAGCTGAAAATAACTATATCATTACACTTTATTATTTAGAGGTCTTGAGTGCTCTAGTAAGACAACTAATTTAATCTGATCACTTCTCATGGATAAAGCTTAGGCTCTGGACCAAGACAATGACGACAACCTTCATGACAAGAGAGAAGTGTTTTATATTCTCCTCCATAAAACACCTCACAGGGCACAGACACAAGTCCTTTGTCCAACACACAAGTTACAGGCTAGTGTTGATCATCCCATGGAATGAGATGAGCAAATCATCCTCAGCCAAATCAAGTCTCCTGACTGCAGAAACGGATTTACCAGCTTTGTCCCTGCAGCCAAATGGCACATCTGGAATCATCCAGCCACAGCAGAATGAGTGGCTGCACTCTCCCATAATACCAGTTCAGTCAGGCTCTTCTCAGGTGAAGATCTGTGCTAATTTTAGGGGTCAACACCTGAGTTCAGGGCAGCAAATGTTGCACAGGGCAGCATTCATACACAGTCTCCTGTGGCAGACGAAACTCTTTACCTGAACTCTGTACCTTTACCTGAACAGAAGGAATAATACCCCACTATGGCCAGCAGATTTCACAGTCCTTAATACATCTGATGGGCTGGACTGAGAAGTAGGAAACAGCCAGCCGCGGGTGTTTGACTCTGGATCTTTTCCTAGCAATGCCAGACATCAGCTGCTATACCTCAAAGCTCTGGGTTTTTGCCCTATCCCTGGTGGAGCAATGGGATTGTGTAAGCAGTGATGACCAGGCAGTGGAAGACTTTGCTGAGCCTCAACAGTTGTTTCTACACATGGACCCATCACATGCTTCTGCACTGTAAATCTCCCCTGTCAGTCACACCAAACCTCCAGGGAGGAGAAGCAGCCAGGCTGTGAATTACTGTCCAGCTTTCCCTCGCCCCATGGGTGCCTGCACACCTGCAGGAATGAAGGATGGACACAACCTTCCCAGAACTAGGCAGCAAAATTGTGATCTTTCCAATGTGGATGAGTCACTTCCAATTGGGTTATTAAGTTATTACATTGTATTATTATATTAACGTCATTGCCATTTTCAGGAGAAGATAAACCTAATTTTAATCTGCTCTTAATTGAAAGCTTATCAAGAAACTGGCTCCATCCCTACACAGACAGCTTTTTTTTCTTTTGCTTCCCTTCCCCCTCTCCATACGCTGCACTCTATGCTGATGAAAAGAAACATCTCTATTCATTAGAGAAATATCAGCTTGGAGTCGATCAGGCCTGTTAACCTACAGCCTGGGCTGTTATCACAGAGCAGACCTTTCCTCATAACAAAAAAACTGTTGGGGGCTGCAGTTTAGCAGCCTGTTGCAGGGGATTTGCTGCTCATTTTTATGTTGAGGTACTTGACAGTTTCCATTAGAGGACGTGAGAATATTAAAGATATTTGAGCAGCTCTGGAAGAAAGTTAAGTATATAATGCAAGTTGACTGTGCAGATTTTAATTACAGATTCCCCCAAAAATCCATAGAAACTCTGATTAAACTTCTAATTACTTTTAAAGAAGTGAATAAGCGGTCAATAAGATGAACAGCAGCCTCTCTTCTTCTTTCTTTTTCTTTCTTCTTCTTCTGAGCAAGCTCTACAGTGATAGCAACTGCAGATGTATTATCACAGGCAAGTTAACATAAGACCAAGGGGGAAACATTTCTCTAAAGACTCCTTCGAAAGAACTTTTGCGACATCTTCAATACCAAGACTGGCCCTGAAATCAATCAGGTCACGGTGATTTACACCAGCAAAGGATGTGCCTGTTGCCTCCAGCTGTGACTTCATGTTGCAGGATTACACTGGCTTTTCCAGCAGAGCTCTGCCTCCCTACGCAAGCAGTGCTGGCCTTCAGGGAGCTGTGGTGGGGTTTCACACTTTGGCTAGGTTAGGGAGGTGATGCTTACAGAGATGTGGGCCTTGTCACAGAGCACCAGCTCCTGGCATAGAGAAATACCCTTATTCCAAAGGGATTTCTTACTGGGTGGGGAGAAACTTTTCAGTCCCAGACCTGTGGGCCATGTTTCAGCCCCTCCACCTGGGCCCAGCCCTGCAAAGTGGATGCACCTGATACCCACACTCATTCTGAAAAACAAAGACTGTTTCCCAGCAAGACATTTTAGTGCCTCCTCAGAACTTGCCCAAATCTGCTCAACTTGCAAAGAAACTTCTTTCTTCTGAGCTTAGCTGAGACCCACAGTAAACTACGACCCATGCTCCTCACCCCCAAGAGCATCATCCCTCTCTTTTATGGCAGTTTCTGGCTCCCACTGAGCCACAGCTTCGCTACAGCTGTGCCAGAGCAGGACGAGCCCTGCTCACTCACTCTGGGCACAACAAGGCTAAAAACAGTAAAAAAGAAATATCTCTTCTAAAGTAATTCAAATTCTGAAGGTGGGACTCACTTGGAGATGGTGTACAGCAGCAAGACATGCTGTGCAAGCAGTGACTGTCCCCAAGGCACAGACATGCTTCATCTTCCTGTCTTCTCTCCAAGCCATTATTGTTTATTTTGCTGTCTCCAATGCCCATAACTTTAACCCTGCAAATAGCTTTCATTTCCCCATCACAGGAAGGAGAGTGCTTCTAGAGGAACAGCATCTGTGCCTGTGTGTGAAGGCTCTCATTCTCTACCTGTATGACCACACTCTGCCTCTCACGTGATTTTTTTACATTTTCCCCATAGAGAAGACTCACAGTTACCAAAACCTGCTCTTATACCACTGCCAGTATTTTCCAGCTAATGGACGTGTCTGTGAAGCAGCCCCCCAGCTGCTGAGGGGCAGTAACCACCAATGTCCCCATCCCTGCCCACAGTGCCAATGCATTTTATATTCTGTGATGTGGCTGGAACTGTCCTCACTGTATCTGACTGCCCAGGTCCCACATTTTTATCTTTCACAAGCCCTTCAGACTAGTTCCTGGATATGGAGAGACCATAACCAGAGGATGCAGATTCTCTCTGGTAGATTTGTAGGTTCAAGATGACTAAAGCCGTATTGTGCTCTGCATACAGCACGTGGGAGAGCAGGGCTCAATGCTGGCTTGCAGCCCTCAAGGCTTTTGCCATAGAAATAATTTTGACAGAAGAAACATGACCAAAATAGTAAGGCTATAGGGCATGGAAATTCAAGGACTGATTGGTTTTTTTTGAAGAGAGCTTCAGTGGGACCTTCAAGGGGAGAAAAATATCCCAATAGTACGCTTGCATTAGAAAGAGAAGGAGATTTTGGGGTGCGTTGTAATGTTCAGTCAATTCCTAAGCCTTGATCCAAGTGGATGGGAGGAAAGAGAAAGAAGCTTGGAAATGGAAGGAGGGAAGGAGCTTGCTCTGTAACCAAAGCTGTGCAGAAAGGCATATGTGGCTTCCAGTGTCAGTGTGAGGATTTACAGTATAATAAAGATCTATATGGCCATTTGGAACAAGCTATTTCTAACATAAAATGACTCTGTATATTGATTGCCCCAGGAATTTGTACAGAACACTTTTTCCAGGCATATAACTGAGCATATTATTTACTCACTATAAAAGCTGGATAAATGGCCAGGCTCCAGGAGGGTGTGAGGCAACAGTAGTTGTTCATTGACAGATGAATGGAAGGAGGTTTGAGCGTGACAGAGAACATCAGGATACTGGGAACTATACCAACAGCTTTCACAAGTCACTGCAATAGCTGTATCTGCTTGTTCCTCAAAAAGGTGAGGCTGCTTCAAGGTCCTCTTGAGAAGGCAGGGGACCAACACAGAGGAGAAACATAATTTCTCCTCCGAAGCAGAACTGAGAAATGAGAAGTCTGAGGCTAACAAGTCCAGAAAGCACAAGAGTCTGAACGAGAGCTGGCTCTTATACAGCAGCATACAAGCGATCACTTGATGCCCCCAGCCATGGATCTCCAGCTAAACCCCACATCAGTCACTCACTTCAGGTGTGGGAGAGACGGCAGCCATAGCTCAGCCTCTTCCCACCAGTCCATTGCTTCCCATCAGCCCAATGCCAGACTGGCCTGAGACAGGTCCCCCTCAGTACTGAGAGTTACTGGCTCATTTCCAGCTGGATAGAAGTGCCTGAATGGCATTCTATGGAGTTCAGAGTTGATGGTTCCAGATCCCTGTTCCTCATTCCAAGAGACCCCTAGGCATACTAGTGTTCAAAGCAAAATGATGCTGCAGGTTCCCTTGTCTCAGAAGCAGACCATAAACTTCAAAGCATTTCCCAGGAAATGTGATGGACACATCAGCTGGGAATTTCCTTCCAAAGAAAACATGAAAGAAGAGAGTCTGAAAATGAGTGGAAGTATAAAGAAGTATCTTTTGGCCTGCCAGCAGATAAGCAAGAAGTAGGGCTATCCCAGAGATGGGAAATTCTGGAGTTTAGCAGCTCTACTGCAATTGTGTTTAGCATACTGACAATTTTGCCTCAACTCCCGAAACAGGTGAACATACAACACAATCTTGAGCATTCTCCTGCCCATCTCCTTGCCTTTCACACTCCCTCACAATGTTATGTGTAGGCAATACCAAGTCCAGATAGATCTCCTAGGCAAGGTCTGCATCATTTCCATTATTGTTAGGTGTCCACACTGTCATAGTAGTTACATGCAGAGACCCAAAGGACTGCCCAGACAGGTGATGGGGTCTTGACTCATGATTTCAGCTCATCAGCAAGTTGCTCTAATGAAGAAAATAAACTCTTATCTGTGTTAGGCTATGAAAGGGTTGTAAAACTGGGTTTACATTCTTCTGCACAAAGCCATGCCATCAGTAAGAGCAGGGAACCATGAAGGCTGAATATTCTTGTACTCCTGCTGCCACCTAAAGGAAATGCCTCAAAAATGTTCTGAAAAATCCTGGAATAAACATGTTCTGAAATATTCTGAAATAATGCAGGCTAGAGTGGGCTTTTAGCTGAAGAAGGATCCTTTTGGGAAAAGGACTATTACAAGCAGGATATTTTTGTCTCCAGGAATCGGCTCGAGCATGCTGGCAGATTTTCAACAACCATGATGGCAAGTGGATGGGGTCAGGGAACTTTTGCTGTCCACAGAGGACGCCAGCTCTGACCATCCCAATGGCCATGGTCTAAGACCACAGATGAGAGGAGGTTTGTATCTCTCATTATATATCTTTCATTATATAAGCTGACTTAAATAGAAATCCAAAGCAGCTTTAAGATCATAAAAATGTCGTCTTCAAATCATTTAGGGCTAAACAATAATACCAACAGTTCTTGTTCAATGGACCCTCTGAAACAGTTTTCTTAAAGGCACCTGATTCCTCTGTTTGAATTTGTCCCATTATTCAGGGGAGACACCGGGTTCTTTGGTGCTTTTGAAGAGATGGAGACCAGCTCAGGCCAGCTTTAGAAATCTGGCACCATGTCCTCTTTGGGCCAGGTGTTCCTGCTGTTGGCTGCCTACATAACTCACTTGTATTAATCCATTCCTCTTGGATTTGTTTGCTAGAATTGGGTATGCTCCAATGGTATTGGTAGTAGCTGGGCAAAGGGGAGATTTCTAAAAGGAAATGTTCCCATATTGTGCACAAAATAGCAATAACTTTGTTCAAGCTTCTATGCTGACTAAATGCCCAACACCAGAAGTTTTGTACAGTCAGCACTAGTGAGCCCAGGGAAATACTAAATTGCCTCATAAACTGGAAGCCAAGTGGAAGTATTACTTAAATGCTCAAAAAGTATAATTTGCTGCTGCAGATCAACGAATAGCCTTATTAAATAGAGGGAGCATTACTACATGAGTTATGAAACTGGCTTTACAGCTTTAACTATGGAGTTCACATTTTAATACCCTTCTGCTTAAGGGATACAAGAATGGAACCTCTTTAGTTTTCCCCATGTATGGGCATAAGGGCACACATCGAAAATGTGCATCTGGCATTCAGAGTGTTTGAGTACAGAAATTTCATTGTCATGTATCAGAGGGCAGGAGCACTTCTCATGAACAGGATGGAACCTCCCACTTGGGACTTTGGTGAAACCTCTCCAATCCAGGATGATTAAGGAGATGCTTCCAGATATCTCCACATGAAATGATATGTTTGTCAAGATCAAGCAGCAGTGCATAAGCCTCAGTGCACAGTACACTCTGATGAATCATTACATGACATGAATATCTAGCAAACTTATTACCTTCCCCACGTATTTACTTCTTGGGATGAGTGAACACTGTGTTGTCCTTATTTCACAGTGAGTTAAGCTGAAATGCATATGCATTAAGCAATTTGCCCCAAACTATCATATTGTGATGTGTCATTTGATGAAAGCTGCTGTTTCCTGGTGTTATTCAGGAAGCCATTTGACTCCCAGCCTGTGACTAATGTCTTGCTTGAGCAGTCTTGTCAGGAGATGTGATTTCTACATATGCTTTCCTTCTCCACATGTTTCACAGAAACTGTATCTACCCACTTTGGCCTAATACCTTCCCCATTTATCCTCACTAGGGAAATTTAGCTTCTCGTGAAAGTAGAGGAAGAAGCTATCTGGGCACCAGGCATAGATGGATATGACCTTTCAATTAAATGTTCTGTAACTGCTGAGGAATTGGGAATGGAAGACAATATGGATTATTTTGAAAACGAGAATAAAATAAAAATAATCCCTTCAAAAGGATCATCTCCTTGTGATGCCTGTCTTGCTTTCACTCCCAGACTGCACCTCAGGTCCAGGATTCCTATGAATCCTCAAAACAAAGACAGCACAGAAATGATGGTGTGCCCTCTTCCAAGGCATAGTGCAGCATTAACTCCATAGCCAGAAGTTTTCATGACTGATGTGAGAATATGCTTGATATCAGAAAGTAGAAGCTAACAGGGAAATCAGAATGATGGTATTTTACCTTGCCATTTAACTCAACTGCTCAAACTGGAAAGTATTTTTTTCCTTCAGTACTCTGTTGTTTTCTATAGAATAAAAGAATTCCCAGAGTCTTTATGCATAGAGGTAGTTGGGTAACTCCCACTACGTATCTCTGCAAGTGTGACCACAGGTGTGGGACACCTCTCATATACCTGCAGCTAAACAAAAGTGACACCTGTGGTCTAACCCAATGAGACCCACTATCATTGAGATAGTTCTTTTAGTCACTGGAGGGAGACCAGCTCTTCTGGCAGGCAATCTACCTGCTCGTCTCCGACCCTTTGCTTGGGAAGAGAGGAAGTCTTCTCAGCCTATCAGTAGATGATTTGCAGGGCGGGGAAAGGACCTCTGCCCCAGAAGGTTCAGGAGGCTGTCTGCCAAGTCCTGCACAAACACAGGCATGGGGAACTACTCAGAACACTCCTCATTTCTGCTTCTGTCTCTTCCAGCAAGACAAAGAAAACATACACACTAATAAGCAAGAATAGAAAATCACACACATACCTCCCTCTTTGAGAGAGAAGCATGCATTTCATATTCTAACTATCCAAAATGTGTCCCTGAAGCCATGGGGTATCTTTTACTTCCCAGAAAACTGAAATTAATTTTGCTTGTAACTTCTCATGTACCAGTGTCTCTAATACTTTATTTGACACACTGTGTTCTTACTTGTATCTGTTAATTTTTGTAATGGTGCCCAGGGAAAAAGGCAAGCAGGTTTCCACAGCACACTTTGGTTCTGAAAACAGAAGAATCCAGGAGTTCTAGCACCGTTCTCCTCTCCAAAGCCAAAGCCCTCACTGCCTCTTGTTGTTATGTCAGAATCATATATACTCCAGTGTAGTGCCCATATGTATTATTTGGTTGTGGTCTCCTCCAATCTAATGCAAGCTTTTGTGTTTCAGAGTTCCAGCAACAAAGCAGAGCAATACCATGCACAGGACATGCTATGCAGATGCCAACTCCTGCAGGGGCTTAAAAGCACATCTGTAGCTTTTGCACACCAGGAAGATGAAGTCATACTGACATAGCTTTTTTTTGCCATTAAGGAAAAGATGTAATTGTTCCTCAGGATCTTTGCTTCTTTGAGTAACCTCACAGCATTGCAGCTATCAGGTCTTTCCTTCAAAGGAAAGTCATCCTGCTGGGTCACTTATCATTGTTACTGCCACAGACAAAAAAGCAAGATGGGAACTTGGGTGACAGGTCAGGGACATGGAGAGCACTTCGTTTTATCTTGGCAATGTGAAGGAGAAAGGATTTATATTTTCACATCGTTAACATGTTGCCTGTAGAGATGTTCCCTTTCTGTTAGCAGTCCCAAGTCCATCTGAAGAACTGCACACATAATCAATGACGTCAAATATAAAAGGGACTCGAGAAGCAGAACAAACTAATGTGAGGATTCACACTGGCTTTGAGGGACCCTGATCTATGGAACACCCTAGTATCCATTTCCATCACTCATGAATTTCCTGAGTTCTTCCCAGCTTTAGTGCAATACTGGAATACCCTTAGATTTTTTTTTCTAACTTAGACATTTAAGTTTTGAAAAGGGTTCACACAGAGAGACCAATGTTAATTTCCACATGCCTTAGAGCTCCCAGTCAAATCCACCCCTCTGCATCCACTGACCTGGCATTGGACTTTCTGCAGATATCAGCCTGAAAATGAGAGATAGCAGCCCTCCTAGTACAACCAGAGGGGTGTCTTTCTTATCTGCAAGCAGGAGACACCTGCAGGCCAAGCTCCACTGTGGTAAATGCCAAACAGGTCTAATAAGAGTCAAAGTTAGTGCTTGAAATAACAATAGACCACAGACAAGGAAAGGAACAGCAGGGCCTTTGGAGCATCAAGGGCAGACAGGTTGGAGGGCAGAGAGTTTGTGGGGCAGAGAAACCCAGGCTCTGCCCCTGGATGCTCTCTCACATGCACAGGTTCATGGGCAGCTCTGTAAAATTACTGTTTCACCTTTTGTGAGCTCAGTGCTACTTACAGGAGTCTAGACTAGGAGTAAAATCTGAGGCATTAGAGGCCAATGTGTTTAGGCCAGAAGGTAAAGAGGAGTACAAGCAATAAAAGACAATTGTATTAAAGATATGAACTACCTGCAAGGGGACTAGAAGACCTATAAAAACAAGGCGAAGCGAGTTAGGAGGATTATTAAGGAACCAGAAAGAGATATTGAGTAGCAGACTTACAGAGAGGTTCCCAGGAAGCATAATGCACTGTGGACAAGTCTGTACCAGACAGTGAGTAAACAAGACGATTACTACAGTAAAAACGTTAGGGGTGAACTGGAGTCAGCAGGTGATGAAATGGGGGAATTTATGAAGTGATTTTTTTCTTTCTGCCTCTTTGCAGTGAGGGAGGACCCAATGCCATGACAGATGCAATATATCTGGGAGGGAGAGAAATAAATAAGTGCAGATAGCCACAAAAGTGGTGCTGGAAAATACAGGGCATTCACCATTGCCAGACACATGAAACACCCAGTTAGAAGAGAAAATGCATCTAACAGCTGTGTGGGAAATGGAGATAACAGCTAGAGAGCATCATATCTAAATAAACTAACAGTGCTAGCAAAGGAACACAGCGTATTAGCACAGCACTGAGATACCCAAGCAGGACCAGGGGAACCAGCATGCAAGCAGAACCCTGACATCCCCAGGACTATGAGTCTGCTGCAGATACCCTGTGAATCCCCATTTCATCAGGCCCTGCAGAGCTTCAAGGCATGGTTGATCCACCATGTACACACCAGAAGAATGGCAGATCCACAAAGGAATTTGGCAATCTGCTTGTAACACTACCTTGATGTAGCCCCAGACAAATAGGCAAAGTTTTAGCCCCAAACTTCAGTATAATATTCATGGAGGAAAAAATTATGTGCCTCAGATATGAGTGGAAGCCTTATAGCAGGACAGCCAGAAGGCTCATGCCATAGCCTTTAGCTGGACTCTGAGGACCTGTCATTAGCTCTGCCCACGAGCCAGAGCAGACACTGGGGATTCACTGTGCTTGGTTCTTTCCATTCACGGCAAGGAACAAGACTCTGAAAGTGGAAGAGGAGAAACTGAGACATAAAGTATTACAGAGGCTTGGCTTCTTCCTTCACAGGAGTCATCAATGGCACAAACAGCAATTCCTTGTAAATCAGTAACAACTCCAGTCGAGCCAGTACAATTACTAGAATTAAAAGGGAATCCAATCCATTTAACTGGATCTATTGACTTTTACATTAGCCCTCAAAAATCCCCATTTCAGATGGAAAGAAGATTTGCAAGGAAAACAGACAAAGTACACAAAATAGCTATATTTCACCTCTTCCTCAAATTCCTGATGTGGGTGGTAAGCACAGGCATGGGGGAGTGATGATACTAAAACACCAGACTATTTGCAAACAAAACTCACCACCCCTGCTCTAACAAATGCTTCTGCATGGGGTGAGTTCTACAGAACGACACTGCCCTCATAAAAGTGTTCAGAAAGGAAGAAGTGCAAAAATTCTAAGGCCTGATCCTGACTCACACACTTTGTGCCTTATCTCATGTAATGCTTGTATTCCCACAGACATACACACAAGATTTTTCCTTAGAAACAAGGCATAATTGTTTTTCAGATTAATTCCAAAATGTGAGTAGCCCCATGCTTACTAAAAGCAGGGGATACACTTTCAGGTTTATGTGATCAGTTAGGGAATAAAGGTCCAATGCTGTCATGCCTATTTGGTAGCTGGCTCACTTCTCTTGACCCACAGTTAGCCCTTAATTAGTCCTTAACTAGTCACCAGTGGCAGTGATTAATAAGGTGAATCGCCACTCAAGAGACCTAATTTCCCTCCTGGTTCTTCTGTTGTATCTACACGGATAGTAAATTCTATCCATACTATCCATACTAACGATGGTATGGAGTATGTTCACATATTTTTATGTTTTGTACCTATTTCCATGGCAGTGCTGTTCAAACTCAGTTCTCCAGGACAAATGAATGTTTTAAATTACATTTCCCATAAGCACTAGCTCAAGGGACTTTATATGGCAAATTTACAACTCTTTGCTTTTGTCTACAGAAAGATGAGGAGCATGACTGCTTGTAAATAACAGGCTTGAAGATATAAATCATCCCTCTGCTTCCATCCCTCTGTCCCAGAGACTCTGAAGCCAAAAACACACAGTTCATTACCATTTAGTTGTTATTTGGCCAAGGTTCAAATGGCATAAATGTGCATCTTCATGTGACAGATGAGGATCAGCTCAGCCTTGTGCTGTGCATGGCAGCAGAGGTCATGGTGGCTGAGAGAGCCTTCACAGGTTCTGCCTGTGCCCAGGACAGCTCAAGAGATCAGCACAAGACAGTCAGCCTAAATTAAGATATTGTCCTGCCTTTTCTTCTGAGTTCTGCAGAGCCAGGACCTTGCCCATGGGATAAGATGAAGCACCAGACAAAGATCACTGGTATCACAAGTCTGAGGGATCCAAAACAGCAAGACCCACGTCCAGCTGTACCACAGGTTCCCATTCGATCACAGACATGACCTTCCCCTCCATTCCTCCTTTTGTGGTGACAGCTGTGCAACTTTTACCTCCTTCCCAAATACACTTAGGCTTAGCACATTGATTTGTGTCGGGAAGAGGGCAGAGCACGCACCACTCCAAGTGCAAAGCAGTGTCTGGCAGGCACAGGTAACCAGCTGAGTGATGGGTGCTACAGGAACGCTCACAAGTAAATAATAAATCTGTCTGGGCTGTGATGCACACTGCACAGCAACTAATGCTTCCCTCTGCAGAGATGATGCTGAGAACAGTGTCTGGCTGCATGCCCAGCGGCGACCTGCCCCTGAACACGGGACAGCTGTGCGGGGCCCCACCACACCACCCTGACTTTGAAGAATATTATAGTAGCTTTAAAGCTCTCAGACATTAAGAGATCATTACTCACTGTCTTCTCAGAGCTGATGGAGTCCTTGCCCTACGTGTTCTCCATTTAACAAATGTCACTGTTTTACAACACACTCCGCTGAGGAACAGAGGAATCTTTCAGTTCAAACAGAACTGCGACAGATTTAAACAGCCAGGAGCGCTTTGTGCTTGCTTGGGAGCAAAGCAGTTCTGCAGCCTCAGGTCAGGGTAACAGGCCCTGAGAGAAACTGAACTGAGCAGAAGGGCTTTTGCTGACAAACCCTGCCCTCCCTTGCAGCCAGTTACAGGCTGTACAGCAGAGCCAGCAGTGAGGCTGAGGTGAGTCCAACACCATGCAGGAAGCCTGCAGCAGATTTAGGGCTCACATACTCCAGCTCCTGCTCAGCTGACCAGCACCATATGGGATGAGCTCTGGATAGATACTGCAGTCAAGCCTCTGAGATTGGAGCTGAGAGGGATCTTCCCATCTGGGCAGCACTGGCTCAACCACGCTGTCATTTCTACTTCCATGCAGTGAGTGACTGAGTTGACATCGAATCATCACCGTTTCTAGCAAATACGAGTGTTCCCCTATGCTAACCCAGGAGAGAAGGTGAAACCCTACAAATTTAGTCAATAGTAATAATGAATCTACATCCCAGTAACACTGCAAAGGACAATTAATAATTGTACTCCTGTTAATACAGAAAAAATTGTTTTCTCATAGCTAAGTGATTTCTTTCAAATCTAAGCTCAACATGGATAAAATGGCACAGAAAATCTACAGTATCATAAAAACTTCCATTCCAGTGCACAATTAATTTAATGCCATTATCTAAAGATAGTATGTGTTCCTTTTCTGAAATCATCCATTTCTCATCTATGGTTAATTACTTTATATGAGAGATGCTTAAAAATTATTTCCCCCATGTGGAAAACTTGGATGAAAATGAGAACATTCTGCTTTAGAATCAAAATCCTCAGTAGAAAACTGTTTTTTTTTTATTTTTCCTCATCTGCTCAAAGCACTGTATTAAAAGTTTTGAGTTTTGGTTTTCTATAAATATCAGCTTCTCAGGCTGGGGGCTTTTTTGGGTTGTTTTTTCAAATAAAGCAAATGCCCTCTATGATTTGCTGTTTTTTATTTCAAAACTAGAATTTTGTTGGCATTAGGTCTAACCATGCGCTGCGCTGTCTCAGTGCTACCACAGCTGGCTAATATCCAAAAGAACTCGGAATTGCTGACAGACACTTAAACTTGTTTTAGTGCTCTGCCACTGTGCCTTGCACCAACACCCTGGGTTGTGCTCACTGTAACAATCGCTGTGGAGGGGAGATGAATTTGCAGAATCAGACTCAGGGACAAAGCTACACAGTATTTTTGAACACATCTCCTTGTCCCTTCAGGATTGTGCCAGAGGCATTTTGGCAGTCCTCAGCACTGGTTTCTGGAGGCAGAGTGATTCTCTGCAACCACAGCAGGAACAGACTTTTTCACCTCTTACCCTAGAACCAAACAACCTTCCCCTGGGCGTTATCAGAGCCACCCATTTGTGAAATGGTTGTGCAAAAGGGGCCCAAAAGGCAGGAGGAACTTGGATGCTATTCCAACTCTAATGTAATAACAGAGGTGCTGCTCAGGAGTGATGTACTCTGTGTCCCTCAGTCCCTCCAAGATCCCAATTAATACGATTCCATTAACTTCGAAAGGTGTGCTAAGTAGTAATGCTCTGGGCCATTAATTCCGACAACGTCAGCATGCTCTTGCTGTGACATTTGCCTTAATTAGTATTATAACCCACTACCTTGACTGCAAGCTTCACAGGTAATAATTCACACCCGGGTACCCTATAAACAGAACTCTGGGTGCTCTCTGCTAGAAACTGCACATGGTAAAAAACAGCACAGGAGCACAGGATTTGAAATATAACAGAAAAGGGGTTTAAAAGGTGTTGCCTGAGTTACTGCATCTCTTTGAGCCTCAGTTACTCCCTAGGGGTTTGTTAAGTTCCAAACTTGACCATTCATTATGTTATTTAGAGATCCACCAAAAGCAATAGACTCAAGAAAGTGTCTCTGGATGGCTTTAGTCTGTAGCAAACTCTAGGCATCTTGTAAAATCTTTATATGGGTTAGACTGAGCTCAAAGGGATCTGGTCCCTTGAAAATGAGAAACAAGGTCTTCATCCACCCTGAAAACAGCCCCTGAACTTCTCAGACTGCTGCCAGAAATCCATATGGCATGCGTGATTTTGGTTCTGCTTCAGTGGGAACAAGGTGGTCCCTGCGAGTCAACCCTTAGGGGGTATTTTCAATTTAGAATGGGGTAAGTATATATGCCACAGGAAAAAAAATATAAACTATGCCAACTTTTCCATCATTTCTTAGTTTCTTCTGTAATTTAAAACAAAAAATCATTACAGAAGGGAAGTGATGATAAATGGTACCCAAGAACACCATTGCAATAAGAAATAGGTGAGAACCACTGACATACAGGGCAACAAGCAGCCAAGGCCCGTCCAGGCACCAGGCACCCATGTACATTCAGCGCACAGTCATCTTCTGCAAAAGCAGCAGCCAGAAATCCCATCTTACCACAGAAACAATCAGGCCAAAGGATCAGGATACCTAACTTCACGTCAGGATCCCTTACACATAGAAGCTTAGTTCACTTGCCTCCCTTACACATATAAGCTTAGTTCACTTTCCCCCACAAATTCTAAAATTTGAGAAGTACTAAGTACTGAAAACAGTCAGCAAAGCTAATGTCAGTCTAGGCAGCATTTTCTGAATAACTCAACTGCACAAAACTTGGGAGAAGAAGAGCTGATGATGCCTTGTAACATCAAGCTCTTGAGGCAGATACAGTACGGCCAGAAGTCTTTGAAGGTCAAGTCTCCCAGAACATGTGGTGTTGCTAAAGAGCCAGATCTCCAGCAAGGGGTGCTGGCAAGGTATCAGCACAAGAGGACAATGATGCCAGTGGGTATGGGCCAAACAGTAGAAAGGTGTAGGTTGATGGAAGGACATGGATATTGAGTAAAGATAGGAAATGTAAACAAAAGATATCAACTCCTTCAAAGATGGTCTGTTCAGGATTGACTCCAGAAAGTGACAGAGGTTGGGATGCACAGTGTGTCTCCTAAATGCTCTCTCATCCTCCACCCAGACACCACAGATGTTCTGGGTAACAATCCCTCTTGTAGCAAATGAGATAACACGGATGGCTGAGAGATGCCAAAAATGTTGTTCCCAGATCACTAATTCCTTGTTTTTCCTGCTGAGACTGCCAAGAAGAGAGGCACTGGCTGCCAGTTACAGTTTCTGAAGGCAACACTACTTCAGAGAGAATTCAGATGAGACCAAACAACTCATTCCCCCCAGGACTTCATTTCCATCACCAGGGAGGAAAATGTAATCCAAGTCTGCAGGCCTTTGACACAGAACTCTGAGGATCCCAGTCTGATCTCTATTATACTCATGTAAATCAAGGCCTGCTTGTGCCAGAGAGTCAGTGACATTTCACCGCTGCAGTATTAATAAGGCCCCAGATATCACCTTCCCTGATGTGCGTTCTGAAAGGAGATAGAAGATACCTTGATTAAATTCACTGACTTTTTCTTTACATGTGAGACTTGGCTAATTGCTAAAAGAAAGTTAGAAAAATTCGTGATGTCAAAGAGGACGTCTGTGCTGGTGCAGGACCTGGAGCAGGTCTTCAACATATTGGGCCAGTGAAAATTCACTGGATGACAGGTTAAGAGAAAGGAGTAATGACATCAGTCCCCATCTCCCACCTCTTTGCCACAGCACTTGGATTTCACATTACCAGTGCAATCTCCTGCTTTCCCTCCAGGTTCATGACCAATGAATGACACAAAGGGAACACAGCAATGCTTGGAATCTGGCCCAGCAATCCTGCACTTCCCCTTCCACCGCACACAACCCCAGCACGAGCTCATCGCTCACAGGGCAGCAGCATCCACCCCACCAGGCTGACACCCCCCCACACACCAACATCCTTCCTCCTTCCCACCAAGACTCTGAGTGATTCTGGTCATTCTCCAGCTTTCAGTGATTCTGGTCATTCTCCAGCCTTCTGCTAGAAACAGATTGAGAAAAAGACCAGAAAAAAACACTTGCTTGAACCACACTGAGTGTTACATTTTCATGAAGCATGATGGGTTTTGCAGCCACCAAGGGATCAGTCATAAACATCCATTCCCACTAATGCAGTTGTGAGCAGTTACTCTCAGTGGATCTGAAAAGCAATACATAGGCCATCAGCAGGTTAAAAGAAAAATAAGCAAAAGACATGGGTATAATCCAAATTATTGCTTCAGTCCCACTGTGTTCAGTGCTAGAAACAGCTCAGACAGAGGTTCAAACCACAGGATTTCCAAACAGCTCCCTGACCCCTCACACTCTAGGAAGGCTGAGACTGTCTTCTGTGGCTTGACTTTCAGTGCCAAAATAATTTTTTCTCAGGAGCTGGTTCAAGTCTGTGGACTGTGCAGCCTGCAGGATCCAAAAATCTGCTAAAAGCTCTCTACCTCGTCTTCCCAGTGGGGCAGGTCATTTAATGCCACTCATGCTTAAAGACAAAAGGTTGTGCAGTTTTATTAAACTTCTTCTACCATCTTCTGCTTGGGAGAGGAGAAAAGTGGAAGTATGTGAGGGGCATTGGCTCACCTCATATAATGTGGGACTGACAGGTACCTCAGCATCACCAGTGGTTCACATCTCTTATGGCTGATTAGAAAAACCTGCAGCAAACATATGTCCAAGCTCAACAACCAATCCTGGTCAAAACCACCCATAAGCCTCAGGAAGCTCAGCCTGGATTATGATGAGGATGGCAAAGGCCCAACTGTACAATCCTCCACATTTTTCTGGAAACATCCTATCTGCTGAGAAAAGAGTCACTAAAAGTAAGTGCCACTTGTTTCAGACTCACATAGCTAGCTCTGGAAGATGTTAGCTCTCATATAAATTAGTCACTATAAAACAGAGAACCCAACACCAGGAAAAAAAAAAGAGCAAATAATATGAGAGGTTTCTCTTGGTTCATGACTGGAACGGCTACTGTCATTTAAATTTTATTAGGAAAGATTAAAAGGAGCCTTGGAGTGAAGCTACTGTGATGAAGTGGTCCCAGGATCTCTATAACCATGATTGGCACCATACTGATGTGTCAGCCGGACAAAGTTATGATAGTTATTACACTGGCCCTAAAACAGATTCTTCTGCCCGAGGCAAAATAATAAAAAATGGGGAAGAAACCTTCAGAATGCAGGAAAACTCAATCCACCTAGGCACAGAGACAGACATTTGCCTCAGCTTTATGGGTTTTTTGGAGGTGACATGAAGTAGACAGTCAATACTGCCAAATCTGTATGTAGATGATTCTTCTCACACATATTTTTGTATTCCAGCCTGTAAGTGAGGTTTGGTGTATGGCCAGTCCACACCTGCCCTACCCTATGGAAGCAAAGCCCTAGGACACAGAAGGGAGCAGTATGAGGAGCTTCTTATCTAACAGGGCCTGCCTTGTTCATCCTGGCTACTTCTGTCCCTGCAAACAAGTTCTGTGAGGCAGACTTAGCACCTGCTAAGATGGGCCTCTGATTTTACACTCATCTCCACAGGAAAGGAACAACAAAGGGTCCTTGGGCTGCTGCCATCACTCTGAACTGCTCTGGAGAGAGCAGTCACTTGGGAGTCACAAATGCCTGTCTGCACATTGCCAGCCCTCACAGTGCAGGTGAAATACCTCAATTTTTGCAGGCTGCTGCCTTTGAAATCTCTGCCTGCCCTCGAGATGCCTTTTGACTCACATGACCTACTCACTGACCGCGTCACACCACACACCCAAGCGCTATCTCCGGCCTCAAGAGACACTGCCTGCACAAGCACAGCCAACAAACACAAGCATAATGAGCCCTTCTCACCACCCTGAAGCTGAAGGTGAGATCCCTTTTTAATAACAGGGTATTTGGAAGGATTTATAAGCTCTGGTTGTCTCAATACACAAATGACAGCATCAATCAGAGACAGACAGCAGAGGAGGAAAGCAATATACCTGTTAGGTGAGGGGAATGCTGATGTAAGGCTCAGGCATCCAGGCTGGGACTGCCAGGAGCTGAGGTTTTTTGCCTGTACCTTCTCACCTGGCAGCATTCTGCATCCCATGCAGGTTTGGCTTGTATTTTAGGGCAGATAAGTCCCCTTGGTTCCATCCCTTCCTGTCTCAGGGACTCTCTACATGCTGCTTACATAAAGCCACAGAACCTCACAGGTCAAAGAAGAGGCTTCCTTCAGGTCTGTTTGCACACCACAGTCCCTCTCTGCTGCAGACATGGTAGGTGCAGAGTGCAGACCACTGCTAACTGAAACCCCTGTGATTCTTCTGCTCATTTACAGGCCAAACACACCAGGCAGAATTGATTTCTTGTTCAGAGGTTGAAAAACCAGAGGAAGTCAAGTTGCAGTAACTGCATTCCTTACAGACAGCTTGAGGAAAGAACAGCATTTAAAGGCAACCAAAGGTGGGTGAGCAGATGGTAATCCCATAGTGCAGTAAGAACATCCTGAACAACACTGCACATGACCTCAGACAGCCTGGGGCATTAGGTGATCTACCAGTGCAGTCAGCTGGCAACCCACAGCACATCTGCACTGGCCCATCACCCTTTCCGTCCCTGCACTTGGGAGGGGGAAAGCTGTAGCACCAGTGAGGGAGATATTGTACAAGAACAAGGCAGACAATGCTCTGCAACAGGGCACAAGGTTGGAGAGGTTGTTTGTTTTCACAGTGTTTGATCTGCAAAGCCAAAGCAGAAAGGGAGCCTGCCCATCCAGTGGGGTTATTTTAATTCAGATTCCCCCAGAGAGACCTTTTAATTTGAGGAGGTCAGGGGTTCAGCTTGCTCTGTGCTCACCTGGTTATTTCACAGACAATGAAACACAGTTTGAAAGGAAACTTATGTTCACGTATTTTCAAAGATTTCTAGCAAGCCTTCTGGGCAATGTTCCCAATTTAGAATTTATCTGGAAACTAGAGAAACCTATTGAGTTGGAGTTTAATTGTCCTATTCCATTAGATACTGAACACACTGGATATGAACACACTGCACATGAAATCCTGCATTTCACTCCCGTGGCTGTTCTACTGAAACAAGTATTGGGTAGGAAACAGGTTACCAATGCAAAAGAGATTTTTGCAACTTTGAAAAATCCCATTTTAAAATAAAAACAAGGCCTCTCAAATCCTTTCTGAAAGAAATGCATGTGTACCCCAGTGGTGAGGGGCTATCAGCTGGGACAGGGTGAGACTCTTAAAGTCCAGGTTGACTTTTCAGCAGGTCTCCTGCAAGCGGGCTACTGGGCATGCCACAATCTCTGTTGCTGGAGTTTCTTCACACAGCTTCAACCACTGACTTGAACGCAGTATTCTCAGGGCTAATCAATATTTCTCTTCTACAAAGTGGAACTGTTTCAATAGGATGGATTGATAAAAACTTGATCCAAAAACTCCAGCCTGGTACACAAAGTTGGGATACATTCCTTCAAGCTCGCATTCAGCATTCTCTCTCAGCTCCTGCTGTCCTGATGAGTGCTGTTAACTCCCATGCTCTGCACTGTAATAGAGCACGCAATCATTTCTCTGTATGTCCTTGATCCAAGCAGAGATAATCAAAACCACCTCCCTTTTGAAAAGTATTTTCTGAACAAAACTATTTCATCAAAATATTTTCAGCCATTTCAAGTACACCAGCTCAAAAACATGTGTTGCATTGTGCATACTCTGCAATTTAGAAAATCAATAGGAAATCGTTGCCTTTATCACAAGCTACAGTGTGAACCTTTGCCATGCAGACACTCCCTTCTTTTCATGTGCTTTTAACAACACTTCTGCCTCCGGCTTCTCTTTGCAGCCAGGCACTCTGCAGATACACTCATGAGCCAAGTCAGCATCTCATTCATGGGGCAGATGAGGCAGAATAAAAAGAGGGCTGAAAATACACCCCTCTTGCAGAAGGGAAAGCTGAAGTCTCTTATCATTCTGCAGAGCAAACTGAGCAAACAACAAAGCCCCTCACTTTCCTCTGGTGACAGCCCCGGTGAATTACAGCCCCAGGAAGCCAGCTGGGAGTGCAGAAGCACATTGTGAGCAATTGGGCTAACAGAGCAAACTCCCAAATGGCAAGGGACGAAAAACGTTCCCTGTGCTCTGTGAACTGCATCTGACGTCGCTCCCATATCCCCGCTGCATCCTCGCAGCACAAGAGAGCCTGCCCAGCACCTCCCGCGTACCAGCACACATCTTGCCAGAGCTGACGTCTGGGGTTTAGCTTTGCTTTCAGTGCCACTGCCTGGCCAGCCCGGGGACTGGCGTGTGCTCCACGAGCCTCACATCTGCCACTGCAGCAGTGGTGTTACACAGCTTCGTGTCTGTCCACCTTGCAGAGCTCACCCCGAGTCACTGCTGCATCAGGGACACACAGGATGCCATCCAGCACGCGGGAGAGAATGCTTCTTCATTGACATCCACATTGGATGGATAAGCCAGGGTTTTAAGATGATGTTATACATGTCTTCCAGATATTTTATCACTCCTGAGCCTTACTAATCAAGTCCTTACAGAAGGACTCCTCAGTTTCCCCATCAGCACATTCAAACATAAACAACTGCAGTCACCAAGTCCAGTCCCTCAGTTTCAAGAAAAGAAAAAAGCAGCACTTCCCAACATAAAGACCTCACAGTCATCATCTAATCTTGGGGTGTAGCTGAAGCAGTTTCTCCCTCGTCCTCCAGGGATTTAGGGCTCGTTACCAAACTAACAGATAAATAGGGTTTGTCTGTTAGGAGCTTTTCCCCATAAGACAATCTATCTGCCGTTCAAACAGATTAGAACACAGCAGGAACGCAGCATAACACAAATGAAAACAGCTTGAGTCTGGCACTGTTTGTCTCAGAAAGCAGGGCTCCCTCCCAGTGTCCTGGAGTTACACAAAGCTGCATGTCAGAGGTATGCAGAGGATGATGCTGAGCCCTTCCTACTCAATGAGGAAAAGAAGGCAGGCAGCCCTTGTGGGGGCTCACTCTATATCCTAAAGCCCAGATGCAGGATACAGTCACCAGTTTCAAGTAGTTCCTTGGAAATTGCTGTCACTCCACTTGTTCTTCACTGAGGTGCAAGCCAAATTATTCCTGCAGGTGAGAGCAGCAGCAAACTGGAACTCTGAGATAAGAAAAGTGTCAGGGAGTCCTCTCATCAGTCCAGGTTTATCATGATGAAGATACAGAGCTTTGAATGATGGCTGAGAAAAGAAATTATCATAACCCATAAATTAGTCTGACCTCAGACCTCAGCCTGACAGTTCAAAGCTTTTTTTCAGTCAACTCTGAGCCCTTCCCTCCTCCAGACTACACTACAAGTCCCATTTTCCTCCCTAGAAATTTTAGTGATTTAAACAAACATCACTTTCCACGAAATGTGTCAAATTTTATTCTGAGGCTGTCACAAAAACCTTTCCTTGAACAAGTTATCCATCTTCATTTTTGCCCAAAACAATTCACTGAACTCAATCTAGACTCACAAATAATTTTATTCTGCAAAACTGTATTTTTCAGTGAATTCAGTATTCCTCAAAAGGCAGTTCCTCCTATGCTGATGACCTCCACCACTTTCTTTTTTGATGTGGTAAATTATAAAAGACAACTGAACAAGAACACTCCTTTACTGCTACACAAGTGATTCCACACTCAATTTTTCATGTCAGAAACAGGCTTCTCAGACTTTCAGAAACGTGAAGTTACTCCAGAGAGAAGAAATTACTTACCTACAGTCACACCAAGCCAGTGGCAAGGCAAAAGTGGTCCCTTGCATTGCAACTCTGCTTAAACCACAAAACACCCTAGAGAGGAAGAGATTTATTTCTACAGTTTCCTGTTTTTCAACAGAACCACCACCACACCACCACAGTGGTTCCTGCGAGGAATAGTCCTTAGCAGAAATGCTCTCTGGTGCCTAAAAGCATCAGATACAACAACTGCATTGTGCAAGATGTCATCCCCACACCTAGTGAGAGACAGGCCTTGGAGCAGAGGGCTTGCAGCCTGGGAAGAAAGTAAACGGATGGGATGGGATGGGATGGGATGGGATGGGATGGGATGGGATGGGATGGGATGGGATGGGATGGGATGGGATGGGA